>JASAOG010000364.1:0-184380 GCA_030265305.1 Biomphalaria pfeifferi
GATACGTTTTAATTGTCTGAATTTTAAATTTATAAAACAACACAATTTATTTATTAAAATATCAATTTTCCTAACAGGGCATTTTCTCCACGAAATCATACCATCTTGTGGTCGAGGATTCAGGGGAAGCTTAGCGACTTAGTCATCAGGTACACCCTTCAGTAGGGCATTGCAGTAATCGAAGCAGGAGAGTGTGAATGCCGCATCTAGCTCATTGGTTGACTCCTTTTTCAAACATGGTCGAATCTGGCCTAATCTAAACTGGAGATAGAAACCCTTGCATTAGTGTAAAGAACCAATGTGAATGCAAAGAACTTTAAACTTTAAATTAGTGTCAGTACTTTGCTTTAGTGTTTCTCGTACTGTTGCTTCAATTCTTATAAAGTCCATGTATTAATGCTGGTAGAAAAAAAATAGATTCATGTCTTCAGACTTATGTCTGAAATAGTTGCGGATAAAATTGAAGAAGCGACAACCCATTAATATCTGTATACAATGAGTACCTGAATACGTGTAAATAACAAGTGTGGCCCACAGATAGTAGCAAAACTACCAGTTGTGACTATGTCCATTCACAAAGTTTTGTCCATGGAAATAAGAGGGTTACTGAAAAGGGAAATAATCAGCCCAGTACAATCTTTTTCTTATATCCTTAGTCCTAAATCGAAATAGAAAGCCAGTGTACCTGCTAAAGACATGATCAACGTCGTCAGAGGCATTATGAATGTTCATTATGAATGTTCATTATGAATGTTCACTATGAGTGTTCAGTATTAATGTTCCGGCTCTTTTCCAAGTCATGTGAAATAGGTCCATATTGTTATGGAGTGTATGTGTGTGTTACCGAGGTTAATACGAGAAAAGGGAGCGTTACTTTTTTGATCTTGTATAATAATGAGACGATGAGTCTTTCATAATTTATGTTAAGTAGTCACGTGGGTGAGAGGGGATAGAGAGACAAATAAAAGAGCCCAGAGAGTAAGGACGTTAGATTTTGTTTAAAATATCATTTCAAATTAGAATTATATCTCAACTTGAGTATATTGTTAATAAAAGTAATATTACGTTTTTTTTTTAAAAAAAGAAGTTTGTTTAAAGTTATTTAAAGTTTATTTCACTAAAAATATAAATGCCTACATCGGTTTAGTTGTACTAGATGTCACGAGTTACAATCCAACGATCGACTTTTAACACCTATAAAACAGAGACCCAACCGAACTTGACCCGAAGTGGGCCAGTATTGCTTGTTTCACGATTCTATAGCCCCCTTCAAGCATCTGTTCTGCCAGATCATTGTTTTTACACTTTCATCTTATTGCTGTGCTGTTTCTATCTACTACTGGGCTATTTATATCTTAAGAAGTTTCAATGAATACCGGAAGTATATTTTCCCTAAAATGTCTACAGCCTATATTTTTTTTTAAATGTGCCAGTGGTAGCTTATAATTAGCTGAAGCTTGAAGACGATAAAAGAATGAAGAACGAACCTTTTTTTTTTTCTCGTATAGGCGTTTTCCCCAATTAGAGTCATGGCAACTCCGACCAATGGATAGGCCCTCTTTCGACACGTGATAACTCAGACATGCGCCCCCTTGCGGCAAGCAAACAATTTACGCTCCATAACCAAGAGCGGTCTGATGACAACACTACTTATTTTCCATTTCGCCTCCAAAAAAAAAATGTTCAGACTTTCCTGCCTCCTGCTTGAAATTTCATGTGTGTTGGTTGGGGTATGTGTGTGTGCTTTGTTATTATGTGTTGTTTGTATGGCGTTCGTAAGAATATGCGCTTGTTCGTTATATTCTAGGCCAATATTTTTTATTGTTTGAAATTTTCAAAATCCAAATTACTATGTAATATAGGCTACCAACATGTAAAATCTGGCGTTGCGATTTTTTAAAATTTATTTTTAAATAAAGACTAAAAAACCTAGATTCTGAAAGAAAATCTCTCATTTACTCATAGTATTTTCTGCTCATTCTAACATGCCATATCTAAACAACAATACTGAACAATTTAAACAACTTTCAAGTTTCTGCAAAAATCTTTTTTTTTTCACATTAAATTTCCATTGATCTTTCACGTAGTACATGTACACAAGTTCTAAGTTGTTGTTTTAAAATTCTATTTATAATAAAAACAATACAAAAAAAACAACAACAAGATGTAGCAGTACTACAGATTAAAATAAGAATACTTCTCCAAATTACTGCCAGATCATTGTAAGATATTAGGATAAATCGGGAAAAAAATGCAAACAGTTTTCTAGATTTCAGTTATTTGTTTGAATAAAATATTTTTGTTTCCAGGAAATTGTATCGTGTAAATTGTATAAAGTCAGATACATTATATCAAGACAGTGCATTAAAAAAATGCAGTAATAAAATAAAGACACACACTCATCTACTATTAAATGACCAAAAACATTCGACTGATTCAGTCAATGTTGTAATTTTACTGAAAATATATAACATAATAAATAATAATAATAATAGTAATTTATTTACAGAGCGCTGATAACAAATAAAATGTAGGCTCTATATTATTTTTTGTATATATTCTTTTTACAAAAAATTATATTGATATGCATTAGATTAATTTTTTTTTCAAAAAATATTATACACATTTCATTAACCAATTATAAGCTTGCTAACAATGAAACAATAATTGTATGCAATGGTTGGAGAAGCCGTCTACATCATTCTGAAAAGGTTAGAACCTTTCACGAGATTTCTTTCTCGGCCTCAGTCCGAAGTAATTGTTTGAACGCTGATATAATATATTAAATGGCTGCATGGTCGTGCAGTTTGCATGCTGGACTGTCGTTCAGACCCTTCCCGCTCCCATCCCTTGTCGTCCTGCGGGAAGTTTGGACTAGGAAGTAAATTATCTTGAACTCCTGAAGGAACATCAAAAACATGTCAAACATTTTACACAAACATTAGAACATTGCTCCGGTCACTAATTTTCTTGACTGTTAGTACACTGAAACTGGAACAGACACAAAATAGAGCAGTGAGATTCATAAACAAATATTCACACTTGACTAGAGTAACACCTTTAGTAAAATCACTAAATTTAGAAAGCCTTCAGGACAGAAGACTCAAAAGTAAAGTAGCAATTATACATAAAACACTGAACCATAATCTTCAATAACAAAAACAAAATTTAATAAAATACTCTGGAAGACACAAAGATAAAGGCACACTCCTCGTTACATATGTTAGGCCAAATTTATACAAATGCTCCTTCTTCCCTAGTGCTATTAGAGCATGGAATGGGTTGCCTGAGCTAGCCAGGAAAACCAGTAACTTGGCAGAATTTAGGTCATTGGTTGATAAGCATGACTGAATGCATGACGCTTCTTTTTTTAAGTAAAGTCTTTATTATATAAGATAAGTGCACAAAAAAGACCCAGTGCACTGAGAATACTATAAGCATACAAATTGCGCTGTACTGCCGCTTACCAAAAGCATATAAATGCAACAAAAACAACAGCAAAAGAAAAGAACGCAAAAACAAAAGGCACAAAAACTGACATGAGAAATCTATAAAAAAAAAAAAGCTAACAAGATCCTAGAAATAAAGAATCGCCCTTTGTGTCAGGATCTTGTGATTTCATCATCACAAAAGAGATACAAGACACCGATAGCAAAGACAAACAGACACAAACACTCTTTTGTTCCCCTGGCAATCAAATCATGAAATAAGAACAATCTGGTATAAACTTTGTCACATGTAAATTATGAGTGAGTCTGGTGTGAATGTACACTTTGGTTTCTTATCGTTATAATGTTTTTTGTTTGGTGTAATGCACAAATTGTAAGACAAATTTCCATACCAACAATAAAGATTATTATTATTGTTATTAAAGTAAAACATGCAGGTAGACAAATGAGTATTATAAATATGCCATTACATATTAACAGGCAAACTAAATAAACACAAAATTTAAATGTTTAGAATCAAATAGCCAATCGCATAATTTTTTTTACAAACAAGTTTTTTTTTAATTTTTTATTACTTTCAATGAACTAATTCTACAATGAACGCTCACATACACATTGAACTGAGGCGGGTAAATGAATCATGTCAATGGCAAAGAAAATATCAAGTAAAACTCGTGGTTCAAGTCTCTGCCGGGACGTTTGGCTCCTTGCCAGAGCTTCAGAAAAAAGTAAGACACAAAAAAATCATTGGCGAATTCCCCACGGCCGTCACCCTGAGATGGGTTCAACAGAGTCGGCACTGATGACAGCTTTAATGCGACTTCGGCGTCCATAAAAATGTTCTTGGGGGGGGGGGGGGGGGGGGGGTTACAGCGTGAATTTCCATGGCTCTTGTAGACTCTTCTATCTTGCAGGATTCTCTCCCTCTAACTTCTCCCATTCTTGCTTTTATTTCCAGGAAGTCGTGTACCAACTAATCGCTTCTACTGTATTAATGAGCTGCTAATTGAAAGTAGGGCCCCGAGGTGTCCTTTACTCTACGCGCCACCATGATACAGGCTCCCGTTATTGCCTTGCACTGCAGACATTGTGTTCGATAAAGCAAGTTGGAATAAAGTGGGGTTTTTTCCTTCATTTTTTGTGTGTCAGCTTCAACGCGTGCTTAACTGAGTAAAGTTTACCAGATCTAACAAATATTTTCTTGCAGAACTTTGTCACGGGACGTTCATTGTACATTTACTTGAACCGTTGAACTGGAAATACCTTCAATTGACTTTTTAGCGACCTCCTCTTCCCCCATAAGAGAAAATTCTGCTATTAGTTTTGTATAGTCTGTCTGTTTGTGCGTCTGTCACGTTTATATCTCAAGAAATTAAAAGAGCTATTAAAAATCTGATTTCATCCAAATTTGTGGATTGCAAAATTATAATTGCAACGCTTACTTTTATTCATTACTAAAAACAAACAATTTTATAAAGTAGATTATGCAAGCCGTCATAAAAAATACACATATTTCCAAACCATACTGTCGCCTGTTGTTCATTTCGAGAAGAGATCTAGACTATGACGAAATCATTTGTATTTATTTTAAAAAAATCCGAAACTTATAAATTAAATTATAATTATAAATTAATGAAAAATCAAAATAAAAAAAACAACAAAATAATCCTCAAAGTGTAACAAGTGAGTTGACATTAAACCATTTGCATGACATGAAAAACAAAGGAATCTAAACAACTAAACTATTCAACCTATTTCTTCTTAATGAACCTCATGATGGTCTATTATTTTTCATTCTATTTCACTATTCTTATTGCGTCAATAGTGCGAGAAATATTTCTAGTGAGCGTCAAGTTATTTTCTTATAGTCCAGCTCATTTCAGCTCAAGACGGTTCGCAAAAGGTTCATGAACTTCTATTTATTAATTAAACTATTTATTTAATACAAAGAAACATTTGATTCGAATGCGGGAATATTCACTGAAAGCGTATTCATGATAACCAAATTTAATTTAAGATGATATTTTAAAAAATCATTACGGTTAAACGAAAGCTTTTAATGTGTGATGTAACAAATTGGCTAGTAATTGTTTTTTGTTTTTTTTTCCAAAGACATACAGAAACTGACAAGTTTCTAGGAAAATCGTTTAGAGCAGTTTTCGTCCAAGTTCTACCTAATATTTTGAACCCATGAAGGATTTACAAGCTAATAGGTGGAATTGTAAAAAAAATCTTTCTTTATCTTAAAAGTAAAAAAAAAAAATCTAAATTTTTAAATAGATTTTATATAAAGCGCAACTTTTAAGCTTATAGAAAGCTCAGAGCGCTATGGTCCAATCTCATTTGTGGACCAGTGGGGGGGGGGGGGGGGGGGGGGAGAAGGTTTTCCGAGTTGCCTTTAGGCATTCTACACAAATTGGGTGTCGACCCTCGAGCCCCCTCATAAGTAGGCAAGCCAGGTTAGAGCGTACTTAGCCTCTCAGCAGGGCCGGTCTTAGGGCACTGCAACCTATGCGACCTGCAGTGGGCCCCGCACGTTCATAGGCCCCGCGCTAACACTAGCTGTAAATTATTAAATTAAACCATTATAACTTATAACAGGGTTTCCATGGCCTACTCATTCCATATGCTAGGACAAATGTGTACAAATGCTCCTTCTTCCCTAGTGCTTTTAGAGCATGAAATGGGTTGCCTGAGCTAGCCAGGAAAACCAATGACTTAGCATGACGCGTAGGAGTAATCATCTTCTTTTTTGAAGTAACGTCTGTATTATATAAGAAGAAGAAGAAATTGAAAAGTATAAGAAAAAAAGGTCATGAAAATCTCCTGAAATTATTAAATTATCATGAAAACTCATAAAAGTGTCCTTAAAAATAAACAATATTGTCATTTTGGTGCGTCATTAAATAGGGAAAACGCCAATCCTAATCGCGTTTTATTTTATAAAAATAATAAAGTGAATTTAAAACCAAAAGAGGAAGTTGCAATAGTTAATTTACTGTAATAGTCAGTGGCATGTAAATATAGATTCTAGATCTAAATCTGTCTTAACTAAATCTAAAAGGCAGATGTGAATGTTTATCGACTTTTAGTTGGACAACTACCTTCTAGTGTAGATGGCTCGTAATTTAATTTGACCGTGATTTTACACTTAGTAAAATCTGAATAAAATGCAATGACAAATTTATTTTATTACAAAAATTCTTAATTTTCACTTATTATCCTTATCCCTACCAAGACTAGGCCCCGCGCTATCCGTTTGCAAAGGGCCCCGCAATTTGTAGGACCGGCCCTGCTCTACGTTTACTCTGAAATATTTGTGTGACTTCTTTTCATGATGCAATCTACTAGAATGTTGTGAATGCCATTGTCCTGGATAGAACAGGGAAGAATGATTTCCTACATTGAAATAAAAGCGCGTTCTGCACGTCCGACATCGAATGGCGCATCAGTTCCAGTGTCTGTAAGTTATTTCTTTCGCTGAAAGATTGCTTAGAGATTTCTAAAAGACTTTCTTCTTTCTTCCATCGAATGTTTGGTTCAACAAATTTTCTTGTGAAATCTATTGGCTCCATTAAAAGTTTCCAAAAAAATAAATGTATTGAATTAAAGAGAGGAAGCCTTTAGAAACAATGCACCGCGCCTAGAGAGCTTGCAAGGGTCGTTAACTGGCGGCAATTCTCTGGGGTGTTGACAAATGTATAGTCTCCCCTTTGTGGTACGGCCGCGTTCCATTTTTGAACTTCAGATCCTCTACACCTGTACTTTCACTTTCACAATCATTCCCCCCCCCCCGCTCCCCCCAGTTGTCTTTTTTTTTTCTGTAACATCCCCAAGAATTCTGTGTTATTTTTCAACACGTTCTAGATGCACTAAGATGTTTCTGTTGTCAGTGTATGAACTTTGTCTCATTTATTTGTCCACAAGAGGTCGTGTTTTTTGTTTGAAAGACTGACGGAATTTTTATGACTTTCTCTTAGCCTCTTGAAATTTTGGCTCCACCATTTTGTCAATATGTTTACTATGTCTCCCCCCCCCCCCCCCCCTACTATTTACGAGAGAGACATTCTGGATGGCTTATATAGTTCATGATCAGGGCAGAGAATAGGCTTATAAAATGTATTGTCTTGCACACTAAATAGTCTTGTAAAAGTGTTTTGTCTGGGTAGTTAATAGACTTTAAAAGTGAATGTCAGCGTAGGGAATAGGCTTATAGTGATTGGTCTGAACGAATAGTCCCATTGACTTCATGGTTTTGGGCACTGAAAAGGATTATAAAGTGTTTTTTGTTGTAGGTAAATAGGTTTTTAAAGTCTGCAGTGACTACACTTAATCTTGTTGACGGTCGTTGACTTGTAGCACCAAACTGCTGGCAGACAACTAAACCTCTGTAATCGTATTATAATCGAACTTCCAAAACTTCAAATAACTTGAAGAACTACTTTGTAAACAAAACCAAATATAACTTTCAATACAATGTAGACAAACGGGACTGGAAATAAACGCATATTTAAAAACAAATCTAATTCACTATCAAAACACGTCTTTACACTCTGGCATCCTGGAGTTGTCTCACGTATTTAATACATCTTACCATAATGCCGCTTCTCTTTCATCATTCTACAAGACTCCCATTTAATGCTTCGACACACACACACCCTCCACAACACTTATAAAGTGCATAGTTATGGTAAGTGAATAGACTTATAACTTGCATTGCCTTGTGTTTGTCGGACTTGTAGCACCAAACTGCTATCAGACAACTAAACCGCAGTAGGCGTATGATATCTTAACTAAACGTCAAGTAACTAATGAACAATACTAAATATAGCTTTTACTATTAAATAGACAAAACCAAGATGATATGAAATAAAATAAGTGTAGCAGACTTTAGCAATACTATTTCTTCTAACTCACTACAACAACACAACCTTTCAGTCTCACGTTCTGTAGTCTTGAGTCGTCAGTCCTAACTAAGACCAAATGACGACAATGCCACCTATGTTGCATCTTTCACAACCAATCGATAACCTCTTCCCACCGTCAACACAGAAAAACACACACACACACTCAATAACACCTAGGGCACTGGATAGGCCGTGGATGAACTGGCAAGTGAATAAATTTATAAAATAAAAGTTCGGGAAGGACATTAATGGATAAATGGATGTTAGCTGTTGATTAGATGATATTTTTAAATTCGGCAAAATTGATATTTAATCCTCCCGTACCAAAAAAGATATCAAGAAATATAAGTTTATGTAGGACTACCGTTCCTAGTAGTTCATGACGCCCACTAGAATACACTGACAGAGGCAAGACACGCGCTACTGCCAGATAGGCTCTGAAAGGAACCAAAATAATATTGAAATTCAGGTATCCACAATGTCTAAAGTCTAGATATATTTTAAAGCTAATCCCTTTCTTGTCAAAAACATAGAGATGCTTAGAAGGATAAAAATAATCTCAATTCTCTTCTTGTTACTTATTGATACACTTCTGTTATTACTTTTACCTTTTTACCTATACCTATGCTTTAGTAGTCTGTTGGACCGTTGGGGCACCATGCAAGATTCGTCGACCGTCTTTCTCCATTTCTCTCTGTCTTTTGCCTTAGTTAGAGCCTCTTTCAATGGCAGGCCCGTCTATTCCTTTATGTTGTCCTCCCATCGCTTTCTCTGTCTGCCTCTTCTTATTTTCCCGGTACTGTTCCCTGAAGGAAGGTCTTTGCGAGCCCCAAAGGTCTTGTATTGTTGGTCATAGATTTTTAGCTTGAGTTTTTTTTAGCGACAGTTAGCAGGTCATATCATGGGGTCCAATCGCTGCAGTAACCCTGTCTCTAATCTCTTGGTTTATGATGCGGTCTTTGAATGTGATACCTAGGATCCTTCAGTAGCATCTTAATGCCTTTGCTAGGATCCTCCTTTCTAGCTCTGCTGTCAGCGTCCAAGACTCATAAATATCAGATTGACATTGATGCTGAGGGTTAAGCCATTGTGTTTCCATATTATTTTAAGTTTTGAAAGGGCTGCTATGGACTGTGCTTTTCGGGCCAATAGTTCGGGTTTCGTTCCCTCATCTGAGACAATAGCTCCGAGGTATTTGAAGCTGATGACACAAGTCAACTTTTCACCACCAATACTGATGCCCCTTTTAAAGCCCTGTTGGCGATTGGTCATAATTTTTTTTTGGCATTTATTTGCATACCATATGCTGCGCAAGTCTTGCCAATGCGCATCACCTAGTTCTTTTTCTGTCCCTGCTAGGCCATCATTGTCATCTGCGAAACGCAAGTTAGTGATTCTTGTTCCTCCAATGCTTACAGTACCTTCATAGCTATCGAGAGCATCTTCCATTATCCTTTCAAGGAAGATATTGAAGAGTGTTGGTGAAAGTAGGCAGCCTTGTCTTACTCCACCTGTGGTTTTAAACCAGTCCCCAATATTATTGTTGGAGTACACCGCACAGGTAACATCCTTGTAGAGGTTATAGATAACTTAATTATATGTTTTTATTTAGTTGTACTTATCCATTGCCGCGCAGAGTGCCCATGCCATACTTGATCGAAAGCTTTCTTGACATCAATAAAGACATGGAAAAGATTCTATTGGTGTTGGAGGTATTTTTCTGTGATTACTAGAGCTAATTAATCCAATGAGGCCTAGCATTCTACTTTCAATATTGTGAAATAAAATGACAAAAAAAGTTGCAGCCAATTAGATCGCAACAGGAGGTTTTATTGTATCCTTGTACATTGTAATGTGATCAAGTCTAAAATATTGTTGCCCTTATTAATGTACTATCGTTAAGCTTTTCCCTAAATACATAGATTTAAAAAATGTGCCAATTATTTTCAAACCGGAAGTAAACATAATTTTCTACCTCATTATTGTAGTTGGATAAGTAGAAAAACTGGAGTTGAGTTGTTTTTTTTGAGTTTGTGTAGGGGGATAATTTTTTTTTTTGAGGGGGAGGGAGATATTCGTTTTAAAAAAGTGGGAAAGGGTGGGGAGAGGGGGATTAATTAGACATAAAAGTTTCATTGTTTTTGTGTTGGCTTGAAGCTTGAAAGACCTGGTATCTGTTTCATTACCCTCAAATGTTTGAAACATGTCTGAAATAGCGTGTTGGGGGCGGGTTGAAAGGGGTAGCACCATAAGTAAAAGGTTTCAAGAAAAAACACGAAACGATGGAATAGCACCCCGCGGCACGCAGTTACTGACGGGCGCATCTCTCCTCACGAGTGGCGCTGGAGCAGCCATCCCGATGACAGAAGCCCCTGTAACGATGGCCGCGGTGGAGACTTTTGGGGGCCCCCTCCACCTTTCTCTCCCCTACCCCAGCCCCTAGATTTTTCCGAGTCTTATTCTTGAACATCTGGCGGAGTACTCACGGAACAGGAAAGCCGCAACGCGCGTGATGCAAATAGGTGTACGGAGGAAGAGGCGGGCGAGGAGAGGGTGAAGGATCCCGAGGTGGGCGACGAAGTGATGTGAAGAAGGAGATGATGAGAGTAGAAAGACCCTGAAACAAGTGAAAAAACGTTCCAACACGACGCAAACACGATATTTTCATTGATACACCACAAATAAAAAAAAAAATAAAGGCTATTAAAATTCTGCTCGACACACGACATAAACGAAAAAATCTTGTAAAAAAAATATTGTTTCGTTTTCTATTGCGATGTGTTTTTTAACTTAATTCTTTGACCTTCCTTTAAAAATAATGTTTCTTTTTTTTCTTACTTTAAAAATAACGACCTTTTGATGTTTCTCTATATTTAAAAAAAATTGAAAGTCTACAGAAATATCATTTCCAGCTTTGCTGCGATTCACAAGTTGTTCTTATGACACAATTCGACTCGGTCTTTATTTGTATGTCTTACCAGCGGTGGCCTGTGGGTCTCGGTGTTTTGTTACTAATGATATTTAAATGCGTCATGTTTCTTGCATTTAGATTTGACAGTTTATAAATAAGACTATGACCCGTAATGGGTTTTATGGGACCCCCCGGTATACGTGAAGGACGAGGTCCTCAAGTTTGTTTTCAAAGACACACTAAGTCACGCTTTAACTAAACGTTTATTAGAGTTTGACTTTGAAGTGTCACGTCTTAAGTGTAGAATAATAGAAATTAAGTCCACCCAGGCAGGTAAAAAGGCAGGTTTCAATATTTTCAGAAAGAACATCAGAATGAAATTCTATCAGAGACAAATGACAGAGAAGAATGGAGAAAGAAGGTCGACAGATCTGGTGTGGTGCCCCAGCGGTCCACCAGACCAAAGGATTGCTGAAAGTGAATGTGAAGTTAAATGCGAACCTGAGTCTTTTAAAAATCAAACTTACCTAAGCCTAAAAATGTTACTCGATTTTTATAATAAAAACTCTCAATTAGAATCATCATTGACTATATAATACCGTAAACCATATATCGTTAATAGAGAGAGTAAGGTAGACTCTATTAAAAAAGAAAAATAATTATTTTCGATATTTTTGGAACATTGATATATATAAATATATTAATTTAGTTTTCTGAAAACGTATAATGCTTCTAAAGAAAGGGAAAAAAAATAATTTTCTCCTATCAAATTATAAGAGTATTTTAAAACACGATTTCCTTAGCAGTGTATAGTGTTATTTATTACTGGTGGCCTATACCACGACCAGCTAGTGCTAAAACCCCTTGAAAATCAGACCATACGGAAGGGCCCCTTACAGAGTCAAAGCACGAGAACGTAAATGAAACGCAAACTTCTTTTTATGATTTCATCTGCATAGTCCTGGAGACCCTTGAATGATAAGGGCAATGAGAGTTCTTTGTGATATTTGGACGCTCCTTATAAGTATGATGGAACTTTTGAATAGAAACACAATGAAAGCTTGCTGTGATTTTGTGGAGCTCCATTCTGACTTAACAGTTCCGTTGAAATGATAAAGTAACAAGGAAGAAAACAAAGAATGTGTAAGGGGTGGGCGGTGTATAGAGCAAGATACCGACAGAGAGAAAGAAATATATATATATATAGAGAGAGAAAGAGAGAATGAGAAAAAGATAAGCGAAAAGGAAATACGCGAAAGAGAGTGAGAGAGACAAATTAAAATGTTTATCTTCTTAATAGGTTAAGCTGAAACATAAATAAATGTTCATTTATCGAGACCAAATTAAAACTGTTTACATCAACGTAATTTGGCCCTTTAACAAATTTCTTATACTTTCAACACTCTTAATACCTACTCTTTTCTCCTTCTGTCTGTCTGTCTGTCTGTCTCTCTCTATTGCATATTTCTATCACACATGAACTCCTTCTATCCTGCTTGCACACTAAAGATCATTCAATTTCACAGGCTTAGAAAACTGTTCGTTTACATTGAGCACAACCTCGCACCGTTTTGTTTATTTCTTCACAGAGTTTCTTCAAACGCCTCTGGAAACAAAATGTACACAAATCCTCCCAGAAAAGTTTCCTTCCATCCTGGACAAGTGTGCCAATAGGTTCCCGTAATGTCTGAAACTCTTCCTCTCCTCTGCTGAAGACGCGTCTCTTTCTCGCTCGATGACGTTTCTGCCTCGCTTGATGACGTCTTTCTCCTCGCTCGATGACGTTTCTTCGCCACCTTGTATATTTATCTGTCCACACAAGTCCCACTGATCCAAGGATGTTGGTGAGAGGGAATCAAATCTATATGCCAGTGACATGACTTGACACATTTGTGGAATGGCTGAAACTCTGAGAAGCAAAAATAAGAAATAGATAAATAAATCATTAAATATAATATATAAATATGATATTAAACACAAAAAAATGGTTGTCTTTTAAAATCAATTCCTCCGATGCAGCGATTCTCAACCTTTTCAGTCCCGCGACCCCTTTTTGAAATCTCCCACAATAGGGCGGCCCCAAGATAAAAGTCAATGTCAATGTTAAAAACTGTAATCATGATTTAAAAATCTCTAATGAATCGCCAGATCCGTATGTTTAATCAGAAAGCACTATGCTCTATTGCTTATAGGTATATGACAAATAAATGACATTTTGTCGTTATGACTAGCATATATTTACTTTTCAATTGTGTCATCACCATAGTCATGTTTCATATTTATCTGGCAACTTGAAAAGCATGACGGAGCATGATAAAAGCGCGAGCAACTGTATCCAACAAGCTACAAAATTGTAGCGACGATTTGTAAAAAAAGCCAACTTTATTGCGAAGGTTGAGCTTCTTTATTTTTCGCCAGATCAGGAATTCTAGGTCAGTCTTCGCAAGATCAGAACAAATGTCATCTTCTGCATCAAGTCTACTTTAAAATCTTGTTTTGCAAAGATATGTTGTTGGAAATTTAACTCATTGAAGATGACAAAGATGCCAACCAGGGTTATTTTCTGTAGTTCAACATCAGTGCTAAAGAACGCCTCAACTAATACTTAAAAACGAAGAAGAAATAAAACCACTTTGCATCGTGCAAACCATCTCGTCACTTTCGTTGGGAAACATTTTAGGACTCATCAAATTCATTACGACACTTTGAAAACAGTCCATTTCTCAACAGTAACATCTTTTTCTTTATTACTCTTATTAAGTCTCGCAGAAACACTAATATTTGTCGATGAATCATACAATAAGTTCCAATGACTGAACACATTATTTCTGCAGCAAGTTGGGGCCACTTTACAAATGTTGAAACCAAGAACAACAATTAAGCATACCTGGAGCAGAATCTTTAGAGACACTAGAAATAGTATTCCAATGTTGTCAACTACATCAGATGCTGTAGAAGTCGTTTCATGAGATTTATAAAAAAAAAGAACAAAAAAACAACAACAACAACTGGACTCTAATAGCACCATCTTTTAGCTCGTATATACTGGCTCTCTAGACTCAATCAGCTATACATCTAAAATACTGTATGTCTTTGTCAGCAAAACTTGGGGATGTTTGATAGCAAAGAGACGTTTCCGTTTGTTCTGATAATATGACTATATTACAAAAGAAGCACTGAGGTTTTTCTATTTCTGCTTTAACTCTTGAAAAAAAACACTTATCAAAAATCTTTGGGAGATCTTTGGGCTAAGTATATCACTAATCATTTTTGTATTTTGTATATTTTGATTGATTAATGGAAATGAACTCGCATGAAGTTTCACATCCTGGGTTATAATTTACTGCCTGTAAATTCCCATATCGGAGATTGCTAAAATAAAAATCATGCTAATTTGATCAACTTTTGATATGTCTTGAGTGCTCTCACAAATAAAGGAGAAAAATGGTGCGAATTAGATCTCCCACAGCACTAGCATTTTTGTTAGAACTGCAACTACCAACAGGTGTATCTTCTCGTTTTCAATCTGTGGGGCTTTATTTTCCAGACTAATTTGAATATTTATAACAATTTTAAATAGAGCATAGCTAGATGTTTTTGTTTAAATGTAAAAGTGTTAACTTTCTTTAAGTAAAACAAATATATACTAAGCATTATCTTATATAAATTTAGTGATTTTAATAAAGGTGTTACTCTAGTCAAATGTGAATATTCGTTTGTTATGAATCTCACTGCATTATTTTGTGTCTGTTCCAGTTTCTTGATGTTTTCTTGAGTTGAGGGGTCCCAAACGGATGATGCATATTCTATTATTGGCCTAACCAAGGTTAAATAACATTTTAGTTTTATGTTCTTATTTGATTCATAGAAATTTCTTTTAATAAACCATAATGCTTTGTTGGATTTTTTTATAGTTTCATCAATATTTGGAGTTTCATAACAAACGAATATTCAAACTTGACTAGAGTAACACCTTTAGTAAAATCACTAAATTTAGAAAGCCTTCAGGATAGAAGACTTAAAAGTAAAGTAGCATTGGCGGAGTTTAGGTCATTGGTTAATATGCATGACTAGATGCATGACGCGTAGGATGTAATCATCTTTTTTTTTGAAGTAACGTCTGTATTATATAAGATAAGATAATTTGATGTTTCTTTTGCTTGCTAAATATTTTATGTTATTTTTGTTTGTTTGTTTATTTAGATTTTATCTCCTTTTAAAAATTCTTAACATTTTTTTACACAATACAGATGACAACAAAACAATGTATTGGGGACTTCCAAAGGCGCAGTCACATCCTGATTGAATGTTTCACACTATTTTACAGTATCTACTTTGTCGGATTCGATACAATTCGTTTTAGGACCACATTTTTGTTAAATCATTTTTTTTTCAAACATGAACTTTATTAACAACACATTAAAAAATCGGATTATTGATGAGACATGGAAATTTCGCTTAAAATTTCAAACAATAACAAACAAACCTGACTTAATGTGACATGCAAGGCTATTGTTTACATTAGTAGAGTATTTGCATATTTTGTTGTTGCTAGAATACCTTTTACATTATTGAACATTTTATATTTATATTTCAAAATTAATATTATCTGTTTATAGGTATAGATACCTTAAGTAAGTTTAACATAATAGCAAAGCTATGCTCAAAACTGTACGTTTGATTCTAATTATTTCCATTAAAATGCTTCAACTTATAGTACCGTTTATATTTGTTAAATCAGTTAAAATCCTTTTTTCTTTTAAGGATATAATCTAATTTTTTTTTTTTTTTTTTTTTTTTTTTAGTAACAGAAACATTATTTAATATCAAAGACATACTACCTAACCATCCTAGCCATTGAATCCATAAAAGACAGAACAATGATACAAGTATCCTCTACCCCAGAACAATCAACACAATATCAAATATCCCTGACCCCCATCACCCCATTTCTGGAAAACTACCTGAGCATTGTACAAGTATATGAAAATCAAACTAGATAATTCTCTACCCTAAAATCCATTATTTTTCTAAATGTCAATTCTAATTGATTAGGATGAAAAACCTTATTATTATGTAGAGCTTTGAGCCAGCTAGCCCAAACAAGGTTCCTGTATTCGGAAACAATAATTAAGTTAAAGTTATGTATCATTTTATTTTTCAGTTTTGGCAGCTTGTTTAATACAATTGACAAGTTAACATTTACATAGCTGCCACAGTTTGCTTCTAATAAGTCCTTTACAGTACTTCTAACTTGAAGGAATAATGGACATTCTAAATACATATGTTTCTCACTGTCAGCATTTTCAAGATGACATAATATACATGCACGGTCATTTGCTCTTCTTCTAACCATAGGGGTCATCCCAAAGATAAGTCTATAACTTATCTCTCTAGCTTTTGGTGGGATATGTTTGCTGTGTAGGTTTACGAATGTGTCCTTGAATTCTGTCACCCCAAGAACTCTCCCCCACTTAATCCTATTCACTAGACATTCATGTAACAGCTTTTTAAGTGTTTTGTATGATTCTTTGGTTTTGTTGTGTATTAAATGTTCATTACCAGGTAAAATTCTTGAAATAGATCTGTAAAACGGATGAGTGACTGTACCAAAATAGTGAGGAGTATCATTGTGTATTGGAAGAAGACTACTTAATCTTAAACCATAATAGTAAATTGTCAAGGGAAAGTTTGTTGGGTTTCTAACTACTTGACCTACAAATTTTAGCCTTAGCGAATGTATTTTTGTTTTGACATCTTGTAAAATTATCCCCCCATCCTCCTTGTTTTGAATGAGTGTAGTGTGCTTAATGCTCCTAATAGTGTTTTTAAATATAAAGCCTCTAATTAACTTGTTCAGCTTGTTTATGAATTTAGGAGGTGGCTCTGTAATGTTAGCTAAATAGACAATCTTTGGAATGACCAAACTATTTATCAATACAGCTCTACCAAATATTGTAGAACCTGTGTGCTTATAAAGTTTTATCAAGTTTGAGGCTTTGACAAAAATATTCTCCTACTGGTCTTTACAATAGAATAAAGGATTACAGGTATAGACAATACCACAAATCTTGATTTGATCTACAATTTTGAAAGCGCAATTCTCTTTGAATTTCCATTTCCCTAGTCCCATTACAGAGGATTTATTTATATTTATTTTTGTACCACTAGCTTCTCCGAAAAGTGTAAGGATATAATCTAAAGACTCAGATTGCATGCAAATTCATTTGTGACAGTATAAGAAAGCAATAATTAAAAACTTTTAAATACAGAAAATAAAAAAATAAAAAGCTTTGAAAAAATTGAATAATTATCAGATATGTCAAAATATTAATTCATGAACATCAGGACTATCTCTATTGACTTAAGTGTTATTGTTGCCCCTCACCTTTCCTTATTTTCTTGTACAACACACGAGTATTTTCTAAACCAAACTCTCCCCCCCCCCCCAATTAAGACTAGTACTATCAATGGTTTATAAATATATATATGGAGAACAAAAAGAATGGGACGAACTGACAACATTTATCCCCTCAAACGTGCAATTAGGGCAATTAGAATAAACCTGATGGAGATGGACCTGATGGAAATGGACCTGATGGAGATGGACCTGATGGAGATGGACCTGATGGAGAACAATGAAGCTGATGGACAACAGTTCCTTACATTAAAGCAATCCAAGCCGCTGGTGCATTAGATCTCTAGCTTCAAACACGGGTTAATGTTTTCAAAGCAGTAGAACGTTTCGTGCAACATTGGGGGATATTAGGAGGCAGCTTTTCAGATTCTAAACAATCGCAGTATTTACAAAAGTGTAATTACAACATTTTGGACATTTTGAGGCAGCTTTTCAGATTCTAATCAATCGCAGTATTTACAAAAGTGTAATTATCTGTTTCCTCTAGTGTCATCCGTAAGTTCTTACGTGGGCCCCAACTGGTCAAAGTCATGGTCCCAAGTGCAATCAACTACTTTGCGCCATTGTTGCTGTGCCATATAGGCAGTGGGCCTATAATGGTCGTGGGCCAGGGTTCGTTGAACACCTTCGCGCCATGGATGCTACGCCACTGGTCGGAAGGTCAAATATAAATGTTTCTTTATTGAATTGGTGAGTGCACACTTATGCAGTTAAATCTTTCATGCTGACTAATATTGTCAGAGTATCAGCCCTTGGTCCAAAAAAGAAAATCTAGAATCTGGTCTAATCAGTTTCAAGTTGACATGCTTCATATGTAAGTGAAACATCTGGCCAGCAGAAGGTAAGTTGTCTGGTCTGGGTATTCCTTTCGGTTTTAGAAGATTATCGAAGTCCACACAAATTGTAAAAGTAGTTGCTACTTGCAGGACAACTTTAATGATTAATAGTCCTCCGCAACATTGAAATTCTGAATGCCATGACTAATTGAAACACTGTTTTGAAACCAAGTAGAACAAAGTAGCCTACCCTTGAGAAACGACAAGTACCGGTTTTAATTAGGTTTAAAAAAATGTAGGTAGAAGTGGAAGCGAGAGGAATTGTCTTGAAAACATCAGAGAGTAGAGAGAGAGATAGAGAGACAGAGAGAGACAGATAGAGAGACAGAGGGAGACAGAGGGAGACAGAGACAGAGAGAGACATATAGAGAGAGATACAGAGATACAGAGATAGAGACAGAGAGACAGAGAGAGACAGAGAGAAAGAGAGAGAGAAAGAGAGAGAGAGACAGAGAGAAAGAGAGAGAGACAGAGAAAGAGAGAGAGACAGAGAGAGAGACAGAGAGACAGAGAGAGACAGAGAGAAAGAGAGAGAGACAGAGAAAGACAGAGAGAAAGAGAGAGAGACAGAGAGAGACAGAGAGAAAGAGAGAGAGACAGAGAGAGACAGAGAGACAGAGAGATAGACAGAGAGAGAGACAGAGAGACAGAGAGAGAGACAGAGAGAGACAGAAAGAAAGAGAGAGAGACAGAGAGAGATAGAGAGAAAGAGAGAGAGACAGAGAGAAAGAGAGAGAGACAGGAGAGACAGAGAGAAAGAGAGAGAGACAGAGAGACAGAGAGAAAGAGAGAGAGACACAGAGAGAGACAGAGAGAAAGAGAGAGAGACAGAGAGAGAGATTAAAAATGGGTCCTCTAGATTAAAAATAATAATGTTTCTAGCTTAAAATAAACTTTGCAATTAAGTGTGGTGAATCTTTTGAACATGCTTTGGAGATTATCATGCAAGCTTTTTTTTTTTGGATGTCCGTGGTACAGGATACAAACACAAGGAGTCCCTAGGGAGATGCCTTGTTTGTCTATGCCTTAGGCCGACCATGCTCAGGTTATAAACTGAATACGACTTAGCTAATGTGGACAAGGAAATTGGTGCGAGAGAGTGCGTCCGAGATATTGGTCCGAGAGATTATTACGATACAGTTTGTCCGAGAAATTGACCCAAGAGAGTTTATCCGAAAGAGTTAGTCCGAGCGAGTTTGTTATGAAAAGAAAATGATTTTGAGTCTATAAACTTCTTATTATATCTGTTTAACCTTGTAGGTATCCCTAAATCATTTTTGGCAAAAAAAAGCGCCTATTACCTGGACTTATCCATATCTTACCCTAAGTATATCCAAGAGTCCTCATTTTTTATTTTTTGAACAAATAGTAAAAAAAAAATAAAAAAAATACAAGACATTTCTTATATATCAGTTTCTACCATAATGAATCTAGGGCATCCAAACAAAGTATCTGATTGGAAAACTTTATTAAAGAATAACAATAACAAACTGAAATGAGATTACTTCATTCATAGATTCATAAATTAAAGATACAAAAGTTTTTTGGGTTATACTGTCAAAAAGAGTTTTTTAAAATCCCCATTTCAATTGATTCACTGAATTTCCTGTTTTGGGGCACTACATGGACACACTAAGCTAAGAATCTAATCTAACACCGATAAAAGAGACACAACTCTATCAATTCACGCTTATCTGCTTTTAAAAATGCTTATACCAGTTTTCCCCCTTGATGAATTAAAATAATGATGGGCAAACTACAGCCCTCGGATAAGTTTCTTCCGGTCCCTATTTATAACAAATGTTTCTCTTACAATTAAAAAATCAAGTTTCTAATACGAGTTGAAACACAGAGAATTTTTGAGAATTTTAATGTGTATAATTCTCTACTGGTTGCGTCAAGTTGAATTGCAGTTTGTTATGCTCATCTCTCAGTGGTGAAGTTTTGTTTTAAGATCAACCGTCTCTTTTGCTGTTGTTATTGTTTCTTTATTTCACTTTAAGTACCAGGTGACCGAGCCTCGCTCGGATGAATAATTTGTTAATATACTCGAAGTCATTTTGGGGATATTTTTTGTAATTACGAAAAGTCCTCCTACAGTCTAGACAAACCACAACTCACGTCGTGTCGTTTAACAATACATCTTTTGCGAAAAACTATTGGACTATTATTGGCTAGGAAGAAAGTCTTTGCAGTGTAACTTCTAAAATGGTTACGTTCTGACATTTAATGTTGCAATTAGTATATATTCATTATGGCTTTAGTTCGAAGCATCAAGTGTTGCAAAGTCTCTACGTTAAAGGGTAAAATATGCATCTTTTAACAAAGTAAAAAAGAGCATTTTTCCTAAGAGACTTTAAAACATCGCGTTAGTATTCCAAAGAAGCGTTATCGTGGGGCATCTCTGTTACGCCGACCACCTTTCAGCTCACTAAAATAAAAAGTGCCCTGCCCAGCGAGACTGTAGGACTATAAGAAGTTCATACCATTTCGCAAGAATATCGCTGTTTGTAGTGCGATGTTGCCACCGTATTTCCATGATGGTAGGAAAATATCTTTGGTGAAGGCGTTAGTTGCTTTCTATAAAGTACAGATCCACAAAGAGGGGTTGAGAGAAACACTGCTTAGTTGACACTGATTTTTGTAGACAGGCGGAGCGATTTATTTCGCCACTCTCGTTAGGAGGCTTCCTAAAGGACGACTATCCCTGATCACAGATCAACCTCCCTTTAAAGCAATGCGTCATTTCCAGGATATGTGAAGTTATCTACCACTTTAAGGGATTCCTATGCGTGGTGATCTTTGGGTAGAGTAGGTTTTATTGGGTGACTTCTGGAACATGACTTCCCCGAACTTTCATAAGCACCGCGCTAATCCTAGGTGTAAATTATTAAATTAAGCCATTATAACTTATAATAGGGTTCCCGTGGTCTCCTTGTTTTCAAAGAGCTCCTGGATATCTCCTAAAACTCATACAAATGTCCTTAAAATAGACAAAATTGTCATTTTGGGGTGTCAATCAATAAGGTAAACGCCAATCCTACGCGTAATAAAAAACGGCATCGTGTCAGCTATCATTTAATAAAAATGTAATGCAAAGACGAATTTATTTTCTAATACAAAATCTTAATTTTCACTTATTATCCTTATCCGTACCGTGATTGGGCCGCGCGGAATCCATTTCACATAGGGCCCCGCAAATGTTAGATCCGGCCCTGGTTATCATGTTCAGTGTGTGCAAGTAAGGCATTGATAAGCTGTGTTATGACCTTTTCCTATGTTTTTGGTATGGGACAGTAGACTTCGAAGCTTAAACACATTGCAACAAGTCACCAGAAAAATAAAAGTGAACGCTACCTACGGGTCTACGCAATTAAAGTGTTAACAATTTATAAAGCCTTTAAAAGACAATAACTAATCATCCATTAACAAATTTAATTTCATTATTTTTCTTCCATAGTTACATAATAGATCAATCTACAGTAACATGGTGCGCAAATGTTTAATTATGCCAATTGATTCATTAAAACTTGTTCTTGTTCGCGAAGAAATGTCTTAGTGTACTGCTGTGAGCCTAGTGACGTAAACGGTGTCAAGTTTTTTTTTCCCTTTGACGTCATGGAAATAAAATTCATTCATAAAACATTCTAGCCAAAATTAATTTCTCGATAATGAGATATTTTGAAACCGTTATAACGGTCGACCTAATGTGGCTAATGAGTTGAGAATGTTTTTCTCATTAATATTCACATACCTTGAAATTTGTTAGGGCCGTTTTCGAAATAAAATTTAAATATATATCTTTATATAATATCCTATACTCTAGAGCGAGCAATTCTTCTATGAGCGTATGTATATATATTTATATAATTTATTTTTCAAAAATGGCTCAAATGATTTTCTTTAAAATTTCAAGGTATGTGCATATTAGTAAGGAAAAAATTCTCCACTCATTGGCCACAACGGGAAAACTCGAGGTCGACCGTTATATTGGTTTGAAAATGCCTCATTATCGAAAAATTAATTTTGGCTAGAATGTTTTATGAGTGAAAATTTTCCATGACGTAAACGGGAAAAAAACGCTGCTTACGTCACTAGGCTACCGCAGTACACTAAAATATTTCTTTGCAAACAAGAACGAGTTTTAAAGAGTTAATAGACCTAATTAAACATTGTAGATTGATTTATTATAGAACTATGAAAAAAAGTAATGACATTAAATGTGCCTATGTATGATTAGTTATTGTGTTTTAAGTGCTTAATAAATTGTTTACACCAGAAAAAAATCTATTTTACAAAAAAGATACTACAAATAAATCTGAGTGCTTTCTTACTAAAAATTTATCAATAATTTGTATCAATCTTTTTTTAGCGTACCCCGAAAAGGGAAAGGACGCTATTAGCTTGTGTTGAAAGTCTGTACGTCCGTCCGTCCCGTTTAGATCTCGTAAACTAGAAAAGATAGTGAAAATCCGACATCATATTATTTTAGACCATTCAAAGATTTGATGCAACGGCTACTTTTTTTCATTTTTGAAAGCGAAAAATCTAATTTTTTAAATCACTTATACAAGCTTTTTTAAAAAAAACACACACCACTTTTATAACTATTTACTATTTATAATAACGAACATGGGCGGATCGTTAGTATGCGAGGATGTGGTGTTACCTCTACCTTTACCTATCCCTTAGTCCGTTGGGGCACCAGGCAAGATTTGTCGACCGTCTTTCTCCATTCCTCCCTTTTTTTTGCCGTTTAGAACCTCTCTCAATAGCAGGCCAGTCCATTCTTTAATGTTGTCCTCCCATCGCTTTTTCTGTCTGCCTCTTCTTCTTTCCCTGGGACTGTTCGCTGAAGGAAGGTCTTTGCGAGCCCCAAAGGTCTTCGCTTTCGTCTTTTTACAATAGTTAGCAGGTCGTCATGGGCTCCGATCGCTACAGTAACCCTGTCTCTGATTTCTTGGTTTGTGATGCGGTCTTTGAATGTGATGCCTAGGATCCTTCTGTAGCATCTCAATTCCATTGCTAGGATCCTCCTCTCAAGCTCTGCATTCAACGTCCACGACTCGCAAGCATATAAAAATGTGGCCATGACCAGAGAGCGCATCAGTCTGATTTTGGTGCCGAGGGCTAAGCCCTTATCTTTCCATATTATTTTAAGTTTCGAAAGGGCTGCTGTGGACTGTGCTATTCGGGCCAATAGTTCGGGTTTCGTTCCCTCATCTGAGACAATAGCTCCAATGTTTAACTCATTTATGCAAATGGTTTTAGATATGTCAATCATACTAACTACCACATTAACACACAAAAAAAATGTTTTTTTTTTAAAGAGAAAAAATCTATTTAGTGTATAAGTTGGACATTATTTAAAACAACAATTAATAAGTTGCTTTTCATATTATTGTGTGAACTGCAGCACTGTCTCATTGCTGTAGAACACTGAACTAAAAGGAAAAAAATTACGGAAATGTTTTTTTCTTGAGGATTTGAATAAGAGATTGATCCTTTACAAAACAATTAGATCAATTAGATATTCATTATAAGACATCAGTTAGGCCAGGTTCATATTTAACTTCACATTCACTTTCACCTATCCTTTGGTCTGCTGGACCGTTAGGGCACCACACAAGATCTGTCAACCTTCTTTCTCCATTCTTCTCTGTCATTTTTCTTTGATAGAATTTCATTCTGATATTCTTTCTGAAAATATTGAGACCTGACCTTTTACCTGCCTGGGTGGACCACTTCGGGGGGGGGGGGGGGTGCAGATTTTGAGTATGTGGGTGTTTCCACACAAACTGTATTTGTAACCTTGTTTTTTCTACCTTCGATGAAGTCCAGTAGGAAATAGGCGCCGTAGGCGCCATTATCCCGTAGATGGTTCGAAAGGCTTTTATCCATCCACCAGGCCTGGACATGGGGCTCTTCACCCCTGTCCATTCTGAGGGCTCCCAACGGTAAACGGCCATATCGGTTCCCTGACTGGACAAAACCGGGCCGTGCCGTGTACACAGCGCACCGTCCCCGGAACGGGTCCCACTCGCTACAAGTGGCCGGGAACAATGCTAACTGCGGGGAGCTTGTCTCATATTCCTATAATGTAACCGCCACTGTTCCGTGCGAGTGTCGCCAATCTAGCAATCCGGAACTGATGACGACACCTTTTGTGGAACGGCGTGGCGGACTTTTTGGACTGGGTTGCAGGTTACTTGTTTCATCCCCACCCCAAGTGAGATAAAAAAAACAACAAAAGCTCACCCAGGGAGACCTGCCAGAAGGCCTGGTTCGCAACTCGTTCTTAGCCTATCTAGGTCCACCCCTAGACGTTTCCACGGAGGCGCCACGCTGAGGCGACGGGTAGCTGGAATATCCTTCGTGTTTTTTCTACCAGCTTTTGTTCAATTAACGAAATTGCCAAGTGAGTTTGGAGTAAATATTTCAGCAGTAATTCTTGATCAATTGAAGTTTAGAACTATTTCGCTTTCATGTAGCCACACTTACCACAGTTGTCAGAAATATACGAATCAAGATGGCGATATTCGAGACTGATTCATCTAGCGAAAAAGTTTTTATAAAACGCTAGATCTCAACAATCCTTGTTTCGTTAGTTGGAGGCTTCTGAAGAAACTGCGACAACCGTTGAAGTCTCTTTCTTTTCATTGGAAATTTGTTTTTGTCAATATTTCTATGAACACCATCACGTTTTTTTTTATCTGAGGATTCAATAGTAGGGAAAGCGACTAAATTCATACCGCATCATAATATTGCTAAAATTGGATGATAATTTCTAGAAAAAATTGATCCAATGAAAATACAATCCACCCGTAGCTCTTATATGTGTGTTTCTACAGAATCTTCGTGCTTTTTCCTGGTATTTGTTTTCATGCAGCCAATATTGCACAAATTTTGGAAGTTTAATCCAGCCTTGACATGTCAGGTGTAGGCTACTGTCCAATAAAAATGAAATTTTAAAAAATTGTTTCACTTGCTGTAGGATTTGATTTAATCGTCCAAAATTACAATAAACTCGTTTTGTATGTGTGGGTACATTTACGTGTTCAGTGTGGAACTAAACTTGGTTCGAAGCACATGTTATGTCAGGAGTGGTTTGTTCTTGGATAATGGTTTTGTGATGACTGGCCGAAGGATTGTATTAATAAGTTGATGAATTCATATGAAGTGAAGAAAGAAACTTATCTCTGTATTTTCTTAAACTTCTTTAATAATACTTCTTCAACTTTCACATCAATTTAACTTCTCAATTCAATAACAACTTGACTTGATACTTCATAAAAAAAACTTAGATGATACATGTAACTTCACTTAGTATAACTTCAACTTCAACTAATAAAACTTTAACTAATGGACCCGCTAATATCACAAAACTTATAACCATTACTAATCGAGGACTAAGCGAGGACCATCGCTCTACAAGAACTACTACTATGCGAGGACCCCGTCTAACTGACTTTCCCCTAATTTATACTTTCTTTGATCGTACGTTCCAGAATCATGGAACCTTCTCAGATAATTATTTTAGTAACTTTGACCTTCTAGAAGCTGACGTGTGCTATTTTTTTCCCTTAACCTCTTTCTTTGATTGGATATCTAAAATTAACTTGTTTACGCTGGACACTTGCACTGGTTTGAACTCGCTTCTAGAAACTGGTCAAAATAGGTCACAGACTCGACTCGTGACAGGTTTCACCAAATCCAAGAAATTGCTTTCATTTTTGACCCTCCAATACTTCTTTAATTTATTTGCGATGTATACGGAGTGCTAAAAATAATTTTTGTTTAGTAATACATCCACTTTCTCAAAACTTTGGCATTAGCTGGAAGAAGGAGACTTTCCAAAGCTTTCTGGCCTGTCCTATTGCGCTGAAAATAAAAGTCAAAATGTAAAAATATGGGCATTAAAATTAATAAATACTAGGAAATTCCTTCCAGAAGGACTAAAACTATAAAGAATCACAATGAAATGAAAATAAGCTACAAAAGTTAACTAAGAGTCAAGAGGCATATTAATAAAATCTAGATTTAGATGAAACCCGTGTACTGAACAATTTAATAAAAAAAATGTACCAACAAAACTTTGTCCCTCATTCTAATAAAGATTATTTAACAATGAATGTACCATGTGACTCTGAAGAAAGTGTAAAAGTGCGTTGGCTTCAGAGCTTTAAACCAGTGATGCCCAAAATACGGCCCGCGGGCAAGATCCGGCCGGCCGAACTGTCGGCACAGAGTATATAAAATCCCGACACCCCCCCGCCCCCCAGAAAGAAAAGGTTTAAAGATGTCTCTTTACCTACATCAGGGCCATCAATTTTAATCCGATTGATTAGTACCATGACCAACATTTGCTCGTTTATGAGACTCTTAATGTAGAATTTATCTAGATTTATCAGCGTAACTGTCGGACTTTAAGAATTCCCTCTATACAAAAGCCGTGGATACACATTTAAAACCAAAAGAAAATCTTAATCAACCACCTGCGGACAATGGTTATGCTTGCCCTGGATGAGGCAAAATATGTAGGTTACAGCTGGGGCTGCGTATCCACGGGAAATACTGCAATCCTTATTAATCTTCGGACTCGAAGACAAGCCTTAAAACTATTATTATTTTGCTGGTGAATTATTACCATGTGTTCATAGGGTTAGGGTTAGGGTATCCACAGTCCGTACTAAAACAAAGGAAATGGTCATAACACAGCTTCTCTACGCCTTACTTGCTCACACTGAAGATGATATCTAGCTAGCGGTCAACGAGTTTGCGTACGCTGGAGCCTTTTTTCATTTAACTTTAAATCTCGGTAAAAAGCTTGGGGTTAAGGCGTGGAGACGAAAGGCCCAGGAGAGTTCATAATGGAGCGATGTGTAAAAGGAGGACATATCCCTCCACGGCTGTAGCACCACTGGGATGGATGGATAGCAAAAGCCGGTATGAACTTCTTATAGTCCGACAGTCAGGCTGGGCAGGGCACGTATCTCGTATGGGGAACGAACATATTGTTCGACGTAACAGAGGTGCCCCACGGAAACGTTTCTTTAGAGAACTAATGCAATGATTTAAGTCTAGTAAGAAAAAATGCGGCTAGTTTACTTTGTCACAAACTGCCTGTTTTACCCTATAACGTAGAGATTTGCGTCACTTGATGTTTCGTACAAGAGCCATAATGAATATACTAATTCCATAAATAAATGACTGAACGTAACCATCTAAGAAGTTACACTGCAAAGACTTTCTTCTAAGCCAATAATAGTTTTACGCAAAAAATGGATTGCAAAACTATAAGACGGACGTGAGCTGTGGTTTGTCTAGACTGTAGCAGGACTTAAGAGACTTTATATTTAATCGCCATGTACAATTACATTTAGAACTAACAGAATACTAAAGTAACTCTTCCGATTTGTAGTCTTTATCTGATCGTTCATTTTCGTAATTACAAAAATATTCCCCAAATATAAACGCAAATATAAAACAATATAACCTTTCTTAAGAAAATTACTTAACCAAGCGAGGCTCGGTCACCTCATATTTTATATAATATCAGGTGATCGAGCCTCGCTCGGATGAATAATTTGTAAAGGATATATACCCGAAGTCATTTTGGGAATATTGTTATAATTACGAAAATGAACGATCGGGTAAAGACTACCAATCTGAAGAGTTGCTTTTTCGTTCTGTCAGTTCTCAATGTAATTGTACATGGCGATTAGAATAGAAAGACCCCCCCCCCCCAACAGTAGGCCTATAGAAAACCACAGCTCACGTCTTAACGTTTTACATTGCTTCTTTCGCGTCAAACTATTGGGCTATTATAGGCATGGAAGAAAGTCTTTGCAGCGTAACTTCTAAAATGGTTACTTTCTTACATTTAATATTGCAATTAATTTATTCATTATGGCTATTTACAGAAAACAACTAAGACTTCTTGAGTGCTTTCACCAAAGATGCTTGCACTCCATCATAGACATACGGTGGCAGGACCGCACTACAAACAGCGATGTCTTTGCCAACGCCGGTATGGACAGTATAGAGGGACTTCTTATGGTCTGACAGTTGCACTGGGTAGGGCACGTATCCCGTATGGGAGACAGTCTTCTTTTTGTGAGCTAAAAGGTGGTCGACGTAACAGCTTAGGCGTCAACTTTCCTGCGGCCTCCGAACGAGACAGCTGGAGGTCACTCACGAAGGCCGCGGGATACACATTTGAGACCAAAAGAAAATCTGCTGCAGACGGCGAAAAGAAAATCTAAATCGACAATGGTTATGCTTGCCCTGGATGTGACAAAATATGTAGATCACAGCTGGGGCTGCACAGCCACGGGAAATACTGCATTCCTCAATAATCTTCGGACTCGAAGACAAGCCTTATTATTATGGCTTTAGTCAGAATCATCAATTGATCCAAAATCTCTACGTTATAGTGTAAAACGTGCACCTAGTAACAAAGTAAAATCGAGAATTTTTTTCTAAGAGACTTAAAAACATCGCATTAGTATTCTAAAGAAGCATTATTGTGAGGCATCTCTGTTACTCCGACAGCCTTTCAACTTACTAAAACAAAAAGATTGCCAAAAATATGTTCGTCCCCCATACGGAATAAGTGCCCTGCAAAGCGTGACTGTCGGATTATAAGTTCATACCATTTCGCAAGAATATCGCTGTTTGTAATGCGGTGTTTGGTGAAGTCGTTCAAGAAATCTTAATTGTTTTCTATAAAGTACTTATGTCTCAGATCCACATAGAGGGGTTGAGAGAATCACTGGTTGACACTGATTTTTGTAGACAAGCGGAGCGATTTATTTCGCCACACTCTCGCTTGGAGGCGTCCAAAAGCACGACTATCCCTGATCACATATTAACCTCTCTTTAAAGCAATGTGTCATTTGATACTAAGCTTCAAAGATAATGTGAAGTTATCTACCACTTTAAGGGATGTCTATGCACGGTGATCTTTGGGCTGAGTTGGTATTATTGGGTGACTTCTGGAACATGACTTCTGTTTTACCGAGATTTATAACCAAAAAAAGCAGCAGCGTGATGAAACTTCGTTGACCGCTAGCTGGATATCATCAGGGCCAGCCTTATGCCTATGCTGCCATAGTGGTTCAAAAGCCCCGCGCCAATTCTAGGTGTAAATTATTAAATTAAACCATTATAATTTATAATAGGGTTCCCGTGGTCTCCTTGTCTTCAAGGAGCTCCTGGAAATCTCCTGAAACTCATAGAAATGTCCTTAAAAAGTCAAAATTGTCATTTTGGGGTGTCAATCAATATGGTAAACGCCAGTTTTACGCGTGATATAAAAAAAACGACATCGTCAGCTTTCATTTAATAAAAATGTAATGCAAATACGAATTTATTTTCTAATACAAAATCTTTATTTTCACTTATCCCTACCCTTACTGGTCAGCGCGCAATCCATTTCACATAAGGCCCCGCAAATGTTAGGCCCGGCCCTGGTTGTGCAAGTAAGGCATAGATAAGCTGTGTTATGACCATTTCCCATGTTTTGGTATGGGACAGTAGACTTCGAAGCTTAAACACATTGCTATAATTCACCAGCAAAATAATAAAAAAGTAAAAGCTACCTACGGGTCTACACAATTAAAGTGTAAATAATTTATAAAGCCTTTAAAACACAAAAAACTAATCATACATAGGGATATTTAATTTCATTATTTTTCTTTCATAGTTTCATAATGGATCAATGTACAATAAGATGGTGCGCAAATGTTTAATTATGCCAATTGAATCATTAAAACTTTTTTTTGTTTGCGAAGAAATGTCTTAGTGTACTGCTGTGAGCCTAGTGACGTAAGCGGTGTCAAGTTTTTTCCCTTGACGTCATATTTCATTCATAAAACATTCTAGCCATTTTCAAACCGATATAACGGTCGACTTCGAGTTTTCCCGATGTGGCCGATGAGTTGAGATTTTTTTTCTCACTGTTATGCACATACTGTGAAATTTTAAAGAAAATCGTTAGAGCCGTTTTTGAAATAAAATTTATATTTATATATATAGATATATATATACATACATACAAGAGCTACACCCACGAGAGTATAGGATATATATATAAATATAAATAAATAAATATATACATTCACATATGAATTGCTCGCTTAAGAGTATAGGATTTTTTCTTTTAAAGTTATCTTTTTCAGACCTTGTGGTCTATGGGGCAGATGATGTAAAGGTCATCTGTTTCTGTGGCCCACCACTTACGAGGGAGTCATGTGGCATGCACAACGACCAATCTCATTTACTTTTCCCCAACTAATATAAGGTACACATTAATGCTGGTAGGACTCAAAGGCGCCTTAAAGATCCCGATATAAAAAATCCAAATCTTCACCAGAATTCGAGCCGGGACCTTTCGGTTCGGAAGCCAAGCGCTTTACCACTTAGCCACCGCGCCACCTCGCAAAGAATTACAAGTATAGGTACATTTCTTCCTATTTTAAAGGTTATGACACATACGTGAAGCATAAAGTAGCGAGAAAACACTTGCGTCTTGAATTGATTTAACTTCCTTCTAATTATAATCACAAACAATTAATTTCTATTATTAGTTTTTCCAAATCCAATATGTCATACCCAGACAAATTATGCTTTTTTTTATGAAATTTGAAATAAAATTTTTGTGTCAGAAGATAGATGAACCATATCCAGTTACCTCTTTGGGAAATTTACATTCCAGTTTGAAATATATAGATATCTAATGACTTTTATGACATAAAACACTGGCAACTGTATGCATCAAGTTATAATAATTTTGAAAGAATTTGACTTGCTGCAGTATTTCTGTATATTTTATTTTTAATTTACATTATGTCACATAAACTTTTTTTTTTCTGTTTACAACTTACTTTGCTCCTGAAAAATTGTATCCATCACTGCATTTAACTAGCTAATTTTAATTCAATAAAAGAGAGATAACTCTATTAAATCACGCTTGTGAATTTTCAAATTCTCCCACCTTAGCTACGCCACTGTGGGGCCTCTTAGGTTTACTTTCTTTTTTACTGAAGACATAATTTTGTAAATCTATTTTTTCCTGCAACTCAATTTGAACATCAGTAATAGATGTTTAATAATTATCATTTATATATATTTTTTTTTACTTTAGAAGCGAATCGTATTTTTTTAAATAGAGCATTGTTATGTGAATTGCATAGATATCGGTGTCCTTAGGCAGTAATTCATTTGTCAACAAACAAGTTATGCGAGATTGTAAAACTGTTTAAAATAGATTTAATATCTCGATAAAAAAACGATATAATCAGTGAAAGTACATTGTCTTCCTAGCAGTCTGAGGTTCGTTTTATTAATCTGTGTTAGGTGCCAACCATATAAAACTTCTTTTTTTTTAAGCCTGCTTTAAGTCATCGTCAATTGTTGAATCTTACTGTTTTTCAATATAAAAAAAATTATTTGAGAGCTTCACAAAATGAGCAATAACAAACCCCTTTCGAAATCGAGCGAACTTCAGTTTGCAAAAGTTGCTTGTAAGTCTATATATATTTGATTAAAATTTTATCTTCTTATCTTATCTTATATAATACAGACGTTACTTCTAAAAGGAAGATGATTACGTCCTAGGCGTCATGCATTTAGTCATGCATATTAACCAATGACTTAATCTGTCAAGTCACTGGTTTTCCTGGCTAGCTCAGGCAACCCATTCCATGCTCTAATAGCACTAGGGAAGAAGGAGTATTTGTACAAATTTGTCCTAGCATATGGGACGAGGAATGTGCCTTTATTTTTGTGTCTTTCAGAGTATTTTATTAAATTTTGTTTTTGTATTTGAAGATTATGGTTCAGTGTTTTATGTATAATTGCTACTTTACTTTTGAGTCTTCTGTCCTGAAGGCTTTCTAAATTTAGTGATTTTACTATAGGTGTTACTCTAGTCAAATGTGAATATTCATTTGTTATGAATCTCACTGCTCTATTTTGTGTCTGTTCCAGTTTCTTAATGTTTTCTTGAGTTGAGGGTCCCAAACGGAGGATGCATATTCTATTATTGGCCTAACCAAGGTTAAATAACATTTTAATTTTATGTTCTTATTTGATTCATAGAAATTTCTTTTAATAAATCCTAACGTTTTGTTTGATTTTTTAATAGTATCATCAATATGTGGATTCCATGACAGTTTTTCATTTATTATAACACCTAGGTATTTTGCGTTTTTAGTCTGTGTTACTGGTTTGCCATGAATAAGATAAGTGGAATTAATTTGTTTTAGTTTTTTTGTTACTCTTAAGTGACATTTTTCTGTGTGGAAAGACATGCTCCAATTTGATTCCCATTTCTGTAATTCATCTAATTCTCTTTGTAAAGAGAATTAGTGTAAAATATCTGTGTCTTGTGTTGTTTTTATTGTTCTATATATTATGCAATCGTCTGCAAATAATCTGACTTTTGTTCTTGAAGTAATACAATTTGGTAAATCATTTATGTAAATTAAAAATAGTAGTGGACCCAAGACTGTTCCTTGAGGTACACCTGACTTTACTGTTATTGGTGTTGATTTAGAGCCATTTATTATTACAGTTTGTTCTCTCTCTATCAGAACACCTTTAATCCACTGATGCAGTGGACCATTAATGCCAAAATAATTTAATTTTTTAAGCAAACTATGGTGGTGAACTTTGTCAAAAGCCTTAGAAAAATCTAGTAAGATAGCATCTATTTGTTCACTATTATCTAAACCTTTAGAAAAATCATCAATTAGTCCTATTAGTTGTGTTCCACATGATCTATATTCCCTAAAGCCATGTTGGTATGGTGTGAGGACATTTTTTTGTCTAAGTGGTTTATGATGTTGCTACATATTATGTGTTCTAGGATTTTACATGTGATGCTGGTAAGTGATACTGGTCTGTAATTTCCTGGGTCAGATTTTTCTCCTTTTTTAAATAGGAAAGGGGGGGGGGGAAATGATTATTTAAAAATTTAAAAAAATTTTAAATGAATAGATTTAATTTTGTATGTTCATGTGTTAAAGTATAAAGTAGATCTTGAGGTAGACATAGATCTAGATTCATCTAGACACTAGAGTTAAAAATTTATAGAGTTCATTCTGTGCTGCGCATGCATGACCTTTTATCATGAATGAATATAGGCCTATCTCAACATGGCTACGCAGCTTTAGCGAACAGCGATCGAATAAATTAAAAATGATTTAGAAAAACAAATTTGAATGTTAATTTGATTAAAATATTAAATGAATGGACTATAATTAGTATGTTCATGTGTTAAAGCATAAAACTATCTTTGCGAAAAGAAGTTTTATCATCTTAGAGTTCAATTAAAGTTTTAGACCTAGGCCTAGGAATAGACTCAGTAGAGAGATGTGTTAATGTGTAACCATTTGGTAATGTCTAATGAAAGAATGTGCACCGGGATATCTAAATTGGCAGATATAAGAAACGAATTAATGTAAAAATGTTTTTGAAACAAATTTGAAGGTTAATTTTATTAAATAATGAAATCAATAAACTATATTTTGTATTTTCATGTGTCAAAAAAAAACAACTATAAGTGCAAAGTTTAGTTCTTAAAATTAGATCTAGATCTAAATCCTTTCGATTTTTTCTTATGTCAACATTGTAAACATGGCCTAGATCCATAAAATACTATAGCTGTAATAGAGTTGGTCTTTTTTTTTTGTTTGAGGGTCTTAAGTTTGTTTTAGGGCTACAATGCGTACACTAAGGTATAAGTTGGTACCCAAGGAACATTCCTGCCAAGTTTTATCATGATTGGTCAAGCGGTTTTGATTTCTATAAGTCACATACATACATACGCCTTACTTTATACTTTATAGTATAGATTTTATAATTAGATTCAAATAGAAATGAAATTGTCTAAACTTTTCTTGTGTATCATAACTCACAAGCTGAATAGTGAATAGATCTGTTCTTTATTCAATATTGCGAAGTCATTGTAGCGTCGATGGTTCCCTATATGTTGTGAAAAGCTACTTTAAAAAGCTATGTATTTTTCTATGTGGCCACTAAAACATATCCTGCTTTGCCTTTTTGTTTTTAATATTGTTTTAATAGTAGATGGTTATTATTGTTCATGAATATTCTTAAATTATTTTTGAAAAATGCTATATGTTCGTGAAGCCGAATTGGTTTCATAACCTCATCTGAAAATGCCATCATTCAAAGTAGAACATACTTTTTATCTAGTATCAATTCACTAAAACTCTTGATAATATTCCATGACATACCTGTGAGTTTTCGTAACAACACTTTATCAATGTTTTTTGTTTAAAAAAAGGTTAAATTATTCTATTCGAATGTTAGACTTAACGTTTTTTTAAAATTAACATTAACATATCAATATATTAACATATGTAGATAAAATAAACTTTAATTTAAAAGGCGTATTACCTTGTTTGTTTATTAAATCTTAAACGTATATGCGAGCAACATCTAAGAACACTAGGTACCCTCCTATTACAGCGAAAGAGTAAGAATTTAAAAATAGAAAATGGGATTCCCAAACTCAATTTCTAAAGCTGTTTCTGTTCTTAAATTAGAAGCAAGCCAACTATAATTTGTCTGTATTTAGTTTACCAGCTTTGATTTTGAAGAATTTTTAAATTTGTTTTGTTTCAGTGCACCTTAAGTTTCTTCATTCCGCCTTTATGCCCAGCGCCTCCTTACCACCCCCTTTTGCGCCCAGCGCGCCCCTACCGCCCCTTTGGCTCCCAGCGCCCTCCAAAATCTCTAAAACGCCCCCCCCCCCCCAGGGCGATAGCGCCCCCGTTGAAGATCACTGTTAATTCTAACGCATTTATATGGCTCCTTCTGTCTCGGAAGACAATGAACTCGCCCAGATGTGTCACTGGTTATGGTTTTGTCTTGAGACGGGGCAGGATAAAGCCAATTCTGGAGCGGCAGAGTTTGCACCAGTTTTAGGGCCGCAGCTTTCTTTGTGTCTTTCTCTTGGACCAAGGCAGCTTCGTTTTTTGTTGGTTTTTGTGCCATCGGCGAAGTTTGTGCCAGCACGTCACACAGGTCTGTCTCCATGCTGGGCTATCTCCTCCCACATACTTTCGTTTACGCCAGTGGTTCTCATGTCTCGCATGCAGACATCTCTATAGGTGCATATAATGTGCATTTAAATTTAGCTTTTATAATGTCAATCCATCGCTCTGGTCAAAATCTTGTATACCTGCTCTATTTCTCCCACTTCCAATTCAAAGATAAAGACGAAACGTTGCACAATTATTTCGTTATGTCGGTGACAACACAGGAATTAAAAAAAAATATATTAATGAATAAGTCGTAATTTTGTTGAGACTGGATAATAACATGAAGCGATGTCATAGAATTATACAACAGTTAATTCAATAAGTCGAAGAGTTAACTTGTTGAGATTTGATACTAATGATAACTTCAAGATTAGATGAATATATTTGTTTATCACATGATAGGATATGTAAAAACAAATGACTATCACTGGCAGCAAGTTGTGCAGGGAAATACCAACAGTTAGTGAAAACACTATGAGAAATTGATAGTGTAGACAGGATGAATCAAGTCGAGAGAGTTGACGAAGTGGCCAGATTTGGTAGACAGTGAGGGCAAATAATTAAAAAAGAATGGAAAAAAAAATCTCGAATGAAAATGATCTTACTACGATCACGCCCATGATGTGCGCTAGATGTACGTCGATTGTACCTGGCATATTAGTCAGAACTGGTTCCTTCTTAATTCGACTTATTTGACATGCATATTGGCCCGTCTCACTCCTAATTTATACATTCTTTTTTTTTTGGACATAAATTCATCTTTCCATGATTTTGAAGTATTACGTAATGTTGTAGACTGGAGAAGATGAATTTCAATATACAAAATGGTTGTCAGACCTTGCTTGGGGAACTAACTGCGCACACCCAGACCCCCTGCTGGATGGATGGAGGGCGAACCTTTGATCGTCTTATGAGCTGAGCCGAAGGCTCTTCGAGCTCAAAGTTTGAAAAAAAAAAACCTGTTTGGACGCCAAACAGTAAAAAAAAACAACGTGTGAACACAGTTCTGTTTGGGAGAGACCCGAGTCAATGCCTATGTAAAGCATTGCTGTTTCCGATGCATTAGGCCACCAACGCATGGGCTAGACACGGCCGAGGACACCGGGAGCCTCCGCCATTTTTCTTCATTGTACCAAGCTAACCGTGAGAGACTCACCATTTAATGTAACGGTCCCTTGAGGAACAGCGCATGGATTGGTGACAGGTTTGTGGGGACTTTTTTGCAACCCTGCCCGTGCAATAGGTGGACTCGTCTACCTGTGGGTTTCCCCACGGGAGTTATGTTTCGCCATTCATTTAGCCTAGTTACCCCCTCAGGTAACCGTTTCCACCCGGATGCCACGGTGAGGCAGAACAGCGTACCCGGGGAAGGGCGAACCTATTGCCTAAATAATACTACCCCCAAAATGAAATTTTTAACGTATACATAACATTGCATAGGAAATACTTTTAGCGATTAAAAAAAAAGACTATATGCGCTAGCTTGAATAAACATTCATTATGTACATTTTGATTACAAACAAAATTTAAGAACAAAGAAATATTGGAGCACTGTGTTATAATTGTGCAAACCAAGACACGGCAATGTCTTCGATTTCGAAGATCAAGTAAGAATTTAGTGTTTCACATGACTACGCTAAACCAAATGCAACCTGCATATTCTTCCGCATTATATGCAGACAAAGCCGTTGTCCACCGGCGGTCTATTTAAGTTTTCTTTCCGTCTTCTACGCCAGTCTTCAATAAGAGCTTTTTCTTTGAGTCTAAAACGTTTGTTACGTAGCCTTAGGGAGAGCTCTTTCAGAAATGCAAGAAAACGCTTACAGCATTCAACCAGATACTTAAAGAACTCGTTTTTTTTGTGTATATAGGTGAGTATCACACTAGTAAAATATTGAAAACCACTTGCGAAATGTGAAAGCTTCTCCTTAATGTCTACAAGTCTAGTAAAAAAAGCATGTTCAGCATATGTTAATCTGATATTCATTTTAATAACGTATCTTGTAGGCCTTATATTTGTAATAATTAAATGTCATAAGTGATGAGAATCGACACTCAGTTTACGCTTTCTCAGAATTATTTAATGTCAATGATTAGGTCGCTTCAACAAAAAGAAAGAAATTAATACTAATTTGGAAATATGAATGTTCAAGTGGTTAACTGTTACTTCCAACTGTTCACTATCTTATAATTATAGGAGCATTGGACAAGCTAGGATTTTGCGTGCGTGATTTTTAGCGGTCCTCGAAATAGGAAAAGACGCTATTAGTTTTGCGTGGTCTGTCCGTCCGTCGTACCATTTAGATCTCGTAAACTAGAAAAGAGAATGAAAATCCGACATCATGATATTTTAGACCTTTCAAAGTTGTGATGCAAAGGCTACTTTTTTATTTTCTGAAAGCGAAAAATTTAAATTTTAAAATCAACTATGCAAGCAGCTTTTTTTTTCATAAACATACACCATTTTTACAACTATTCACTATTATCAGTAACAAACACGGGAGGCTGATTAGTAAGGTGGAAAGCAAATAACAATATTTTTAACACATTTATGCAAACGGTTTTAGATTTTTTGTCAAAAAAAATTTTTTTGCTAAAATGAAGTAAGTTCTTTCATTCTAATAACTACATTTACACACAAATATGTTTAAATTTTTTTTTAAAGAAAAAAATCTATTTAGTATGCATATGAGTGAAACATAATTTAAAGCAACAATTAATAAGTAGTTTTCATATTATTGCGTGAACTTGCAGAACGTGAGAACAACCATGGAACACTTAACTAAAGGATTTTTTTTTCTTTTTTTGAGGCTTGAATAAGAGATTGGCCCTTTACAAAACAAAAAAAAGATCAATTAGATAATCATTATATGACATCAGTTGGGCCAGGTTCACATCTAACTTCACTTTCACTTTCACCCATGTCTTGGTCTGCTTGACCGCTGGGGCACCACACAAGATCTGTCAACCTTCTTTCTCCATTCTTCTTTGTCATTTGTCTTTAATAGAATTTCATTCTGATATTCTTTCTGAACATATTCAAATCTGCCAGAGGTGGGGGCACTTCGAGGGGGGGGGGGGCGACTTTGAGTTTGTGTTTCCATACAAACTGTCTTGGTAACCTTGTGTTTTTTTGTTTTTTTGTTTCAATTTTGTTTTCTCAAAATACAAAAATAAATACTGAGAGAAATGTTAAGTTTTAAATTAAAAATCAGCCTCCTGTCTGCTACTCCGACTCTAATAAAAATTAACACTATTCAATAAACGTATCATATATTGCCATATTATGAATTGTTCTTAGCGCTAAGTTTTGTGCGAGCAAGGAAAGTGGCTCCTTGACCTTTTGTAACAAAGGAAAAGTCTTATACATCTATTTAAAGATTGTCATTTAAAGAAAGCATTTTTTACAGACTTGTTATATGTTCACATTACTAGAACTCATTACACCGGTATAGAACTTCAGTTTTTACATCTATTTAGAGACAAAACTAAATTAAAAAGTCGCCAGTTTCAAATATTACATTTCATTTACTGCAGACGCTCGAACGTTCTTCAATGTAATGATATGAGTCAGGGAGTTCTCTTAAACTTAGGTAAGATGTCGAGGTTAAGGTGGAAGTAAACCTATTTAGAGAATCTCCAACACAGATCTTAAATGCTTTTTTTTTTTTGACAACAATGGATGATGTTCATACTTGTTTGTTCTAAGGACCTTAGAAACTGAAAACCAAAAGTCTCCCGGATGCTTCGCTTAAAAAAGAAAACAAATCATGGACACAACCTCAGCAAACCTCTGCGACTTCACTAAGCAATGTGGGCAAAAGTGACGATGTTTTGGACAGCACCGAGTCACAGGCCGACCTTTTTTTTTTCATCTGAGAAATAAATCAATTATGAAACTCAATAAATGTATCGTAACGAGACTTTATGCTACAAAGATCTTAATAGTATTTTATATGAGATCAAATGTATAGAGCTTAAAGATCAAACTAAATAAAGAAACATGTACACAGACAAATACACATTTTATTTATTTCACTTTCCTTAGAAAAAAAATGTCTTTAATAAGACACATATGTTTCAGCTTTGATCACAGCAAACAGGCTTTTGTAAAGATGAATTCTAATTGGAGTTTGTCATACATGTAAGCAAATTCTAAAAAGGAAGACTGTTGCAAAATGCTGTGTACAAAATATGCAAGTATTGATAGTGAAATTCTTTAAAGAATTGTATAATAATTTGTGTGTGGGCTGTGTAGCCCCGGGAAATGCTGCTTTTCTCATTAATCTTTGAACTCGAAGACAAGCCTTATTATTATTAATATTATTATTATGTTAGAAACGAACGAGTATTCACTTTCTGGCGCTGCCAGGGTCGAGTTTCGTTAAAGAGAAACAAAATTCAATGTAGTCCCTTTATCAGTGTACCTGGGGAATTTTCTGGTGATGTGGCAGGTCTGCAGCAGTACCGCCCTCTGACAGGCAACGAGAATGTTCCTAAAAATGTTAAGAGTCTTGAAGGTGTCTGTGAGGTCAGTTGTTATTATCCCCTCTGTTGATATAACAATGAGGTATAATGACTTGTATTAGGATAAGTTTTTTTTTATATTTTAAAATCAAAACTAGAGAGCTTTCTCTTTGTTACTTTTTGTCGTAACATAATTATGTCTGGAAGATTAATTTGATATTTTTATCCTGTGAAATAAATTTGTCTGCATCTGACTACATGTTGTTGAACAGCTTTAGCTTTTGCATGGATTTATTTATTTTTATTTTATTGAACTTATTTAATTTAATGCTCTAACTAAAAAGTCTAACCTAAATCAACAGCAAATGAAAAAAATTGCAACATTGACCATAAAATTTCTTAATAGGAAAATTCTAACAGAATTAATATTGTTAAAATCATTATCATAATCAAAAGTATATGATGTGTTGACATTGTTATTGCAGCTATGACAACAGCATTGCAGATCCAGATTTTGATATTGCTGAATACTGTGATGTCATTAACCAAGAAGCTCATACACCATTAACTTCAACTGAACTTGCTACAACATCAGAAATAGAATCTTCAGATAGCAGCATGGACTTTTATAAATCTAAAGCTTTGCTGTGTGAATTGTGTGGACTGTTTAATGGGTGTCAGTGTAAACCTGAAGTTTGCTCAAATGTTGTTCTGTCAGAGAAGAATCTCGCAGTTAATGAACATGGTTATGCAGCACAAAAATTTCTACATAAGACAACAAAGAAGCAACTTATGAGAAAAAGAAACTGCAATAAATCTATTAAAAGGCGGACTTTACGTCAAAGTGGACAAGCCTATGTTTCAGCTTCTGGCATTTCTTGATTGGCAAAAAAAGTCATAATTTGCAAGCGTGATCATACAACTTGTCGATATGAATGCTTCAGTAAGTTCTCAGATGAGGAGAGGCATGAAATATATGAGGAGCACTGGTCACTGACAGAGGATCAAAAGTGACAGTTTTATATCAACACGACTGATATGACGGACTAAGCACGAACGCGTAGAGCAGAGGAACCAGACAAGACAAAGAAAAGTTACTTCTTTTATTTTATCAAAGATGAAAAAAGGTTTAGGGTTTGCAAAGATTTCTATTTATCCACACTGTCCATTGATGCAAAGAGAATTGTGAATACACACAAGTCTAAAAATAAAGTAACAGGAACTCCTTCTTCATATAGCAGAGGTAAACACGTAAAAAAATGTTATTCTGACCGTAGGGATTCTATAAGAAAGCATATAGAATCAATTCCAAGGGTAGAAAGCCATTATTGCAGGCAAAATACAAACAAGGAATACATTGAAGGAAATTTAAATCTAAAAATTCTGTATGAAACATTTGTTGAAAAACTCAATCAAAAAGGAGACCAACCAGCCAAAGAACATCTCTACCGCTACATTTTCAATCACGAGTACAACATAGAGTTCCATAAACCAAAGAAAGTTCGTTGCAATATATGTGAAGAAGCAAAGTTTAACACCAAGCCAAATATAGATGACAAAGAGAAATATGCGCAACATATGAATGGAAAGGAAGAAAGCCATAAAGAGAGAACCAGAGACAGAGAATGTGCTGATAAATGTGTTTTTTTTGTTTTGACTTGCAAAAAGTGTTTTCTTTACCTCAAAGAAACGCTTCAAACTTTTTTTACAAGCGTAAACTTAATGTTTTTCATATGACTGGACATTGTTCTTTAACCAAGCAAAGTTATGGAGTAATATGGTCAGAAATCCTAAGAGGGCGTTCAGGAAATGACATAGCCAGTGGTTTGATTGTTCTACTTGGTGAAATGCTCAGAGATAATCCAAAAGTTACAGAAATCAAACTGTGGAGTGACTCCTGTGGACCACAGAACAAAAACAAAGTCATGTCCACAGCCTTGATGCTGTTTTTGCAAAACACGCCTTAAGTCCATTCAATAACTCAGAAGTTCTGTGAATCAGGTCACAGTGAGATTCAAGAAATTGATAATTTGCACAGTCAAATAGAACAAGCTACTAAACATAGTGAAATTTATAGTCCATTGGGTTTAGTTCGCCTCCTCTGCACCACACCTCGTAAAAAACCATTGAACCTCATTCAGTTACGGAAAGACAACATGAAAGATTACCAGTCAAAGGCAAACCAATTTCAATGTAATGCCATTCCATTTGCCAAAGTTAAAGTTTTAAGATATTGTTCCAACAACCTTATGGTGGTTCAGTACAAAACAAGTTTTTCAGAGAAAGATTGGTTGGTGGTTAAGATTAAACGACAGTCAAAGTTGCGATCCTCTAAAGGAGGCGGAAGATCTCAGCTGACAATGCCAGCTAAATTTACCATCGAACAAAAAATCAGCAAAGAAAAAGTAAATGACATTAAATCAATGTTGGCGTTCATGCCAGAGCATGATCGCAAGTACATGAAGGAAGTTATTTCAAAAAATTAAGAAACAATAGTAGAAAAGAAAATACAACAAATTCAGCGAAAAACGGAATGGGGTTTGGAAAACTACAATTAAACAAATCAACTGATTAATAATGATGACAAAGAAAAACTGGCCTCAACTTCTGTATTGATAATTTTGGCGGTGGTGGTGATGAAGATGATGTTAATTTAAAATTGAGGATTTACTGCCAACAATGTTATTTGTATTTATGTTTATTGATTGGATTTTGTAATCATTGATATATTTTGTGGCATTAAGCGCAATTTGAAAAAAAAGTTGTTAATTTTTTTATTTTTCTTGTTTTCCAGCTTTTAAAGCTGATATTATTAATTTTTAAAATTTATTTTGAAGTAGGCGCTATAAAATGAAGAATTACAATTATATTATTGTTTCTATAATTGTATAACATAACAATAGTAGCAAATAGTTTTGTTTTGAAATGTTCAACAGTAGTATTTAAAAGCATAGGTCAGAACCAGTCGGCTCTATGTCTTTCATTCCACCACCAAACGTTGTCCAGAAAAATGACCAAATTTTAATGCAAGTTTTTATTTAAAAACTAAACGGTGCTTGAGTTTATGCATTTATATATATTCCATTAGTAATCGTACTATATCAAGTTTTTATTGGTCAATTTGCTAAAAATAAACGGACTTGAACTTTAACTTTTGTTTTACTCAAAATCAGTATCGTTGGACATAGTTCCTTATAATTCTCAGCTGACGATATAGTTATTTTGGATAACTTCCAGAAACGCTTAATCTCCAAGCCTAGGTTCCCATATTTTCGTTCTCTTTCCATTTTAGTTTTTCTTAAATTATGAGACAGAGTTACGGCGATGTCAATGATGGTAGCGTTTTTTTTTTTTTTAATCAACGAACAGCAGAACAGTGTGATTAAAATCTAACGTTTGGTCGGTCAAAATAAGCCTATCCCAGTACTGCTGATGATCAGTAGACTCGAGAACCGTAAGTATTTGTAATAAGAAGTATCCTTACCGATCAAATTATGTGTCAAAGCCACATTATTATTAGCGGCCCCCGAAAGGGGAAAAGACGCTATTAGTTTTATGTGAAATGTCTGTCCGTCTGTCCGCCTGTCCGTCTGTCCGTCCGTCCCGTTTAGATCTTGTAAACTAGAAAAGATATTGAAAATCCGACATCACAATATTTTAGACCATTCAAAGTTCTGATGCAACGGTTACTTTTTTTTTTTCATGAAAGCGAAAAATCTAATTTTTAAAATCAGTTATGCCAGCAGTTTTTTAAAGAGAAAAAGCTAATTAGTATGCATTATAAGTTAAAAAAAAAAAAGTAAAGTTCCCCTTTCAGACCTTGTGGTCTATTCATTATAAGTTAGACCTAATTTAAAACGAATAGTAATCTTATAGACTTTATTTTCTTAATTTTCTTTCATCTACAATGGAGGTATCTCTAAAGCCCAAAAAAGAGGCAAGAAAAGAGGCCTAAGGCCTAAAGCTAAAATTGAATAGCGCAAATTCTGAGGTTTCCTTTTAAAAAATATAAAAAAAATAGAAAAAAAGGATAAGAGATTGAGCCTTTTCAAAACAATTACATTATTTATAAGACTTCAGTTAGGCCAGGAGAAGCGCGGTAGATGAGCGGTAAAGCGCTTGACTTCCGAACCGAGGATCCCGGGTTCGAATCCTGGTAAAGACTGGGATTTTCAAGCTCTGAGTCTACCCAGCTCTAATGGGTACCTGACATTAGTTGGGGAAAAGTAAAGGCGGTTGGTAATTGTGCTGGCTACATGACACCCTCGTTAACCGTAGGCCACAAAAACAGATGAACTTTACATCAAATGCCCTATAGACAACAAGGTCTGAAAGGGGAACTAGTTAGGCCAGGTTCACATCTAATTTTGCATTCACTTGCACTTATCCTTTGATCTGCTGCACCGTTGGGACACTACACAAGATCTGTCAACCTTCTTTCTCCATTCTTATCTCTCATTTGTCTTTGATATAATTTCATTTAGATGTTCTTTCTGAAAATATTGAAGCCTGCCTGGGTGGACCACTTCGGGGGCTGATTTTGAGTTTGTGTTTCCACACAAACTGTCTTTTGTAACCTTATTATTATTATAAATTTGTGCACACTTTACAGCACTGTAAAATCAAATTTCTTAGCACTTTTTCTTTCAGCACCAAGCACTGGCGGATCCAGGGGGAGACAGTAGGGGCTAACTCCGCCGACACCCCCCCCCTCCCAAAGGGGAGAGGACGAATTTTAGTAAAAAAATCAAACAATTTGTATACGAATTAATTAGTTATAACAAGTTTTAATTATATACTATTTATTTATATTTCAACCTTTTTTTTAAAGATTTTTTTCGCCCCCCTCTAGTATGTTGGCCGAGTTGGTAGGATGGGCGAATATTTATACTGCCCTTCCCACTTAAACTCTTTGAGTGGGGGTGGCGGTCCTACTTTTATTTAGTAATCATAGTTTAAGAACATTTAAATTACTATATTATTTTTATATTAAATCGCTACACTTCTAATATCTTAGCCGCTTCGGTGAGTTGGGGGGAGGGCGATTGCATCTACAGCCCTCCCCACTCTAGCCCTCTGAGGGGGTGAAATTCTATTATTATGGAGAACTCATAGTTTGTGTGCTATAAATTAAATTCTTATATCGAGTCGCTTCACCTTTATTATTTAATGCTAAATGCAATCATTAGCAGAAATTATATTAAGGAGCGAGGATTAACGTTTTCACTCTACCGCTCTCTACCCTTTCCAGACGAAAACATGCCGTTTTAAAACAGAATAGTCAAATATGGCGACAGAGTTTATGTAATTGCATACGAATTTATCTTAGTTATTTTAAGAAAGACTTTGCTTTGGAAAATTTAAGATGAGTTTTGAACCCAAATATTATTTTCCTAGTCACCTTTTTCCAACCTTTACTTATAGTGATATTTTTCTATTGTATAAAAAATTTTAAGACTATAACTCACAATATACACTTGAATCCTAAAAAAATGTAACAAAATTAGAGTAGAATCTAATTGGCTTTGAATTAGAGTTCTGTAACTAAACAAAGTTAGAAACATGCATATTGAACAAAATGTATCACTTACAAATGAGCTTTCTCTTTTAAAGATTATTTTTCCAATATTTTTTTTCGGCCGCGATCTTCAAAGTCCTAATCTAAATATGTGGGGTTTCTTATCTTTTCAAGGAACAAATCGGTTGCAATGTAGTTAGAGCCTGTAAAATTCATATTAGAATATTTTTCAAGTAAAACATTTTCAAAAGGTCCTTAAATGAATAATGAGCTGTAGATGTCAAGAGAAAGCGTTTCTGTTGTGAAGAATGAAAGAAAGGGCTTTCGGCGTCGAGGCTTCACCCCTGACCCCACCAGGAGAGCTTACAGCGCTCCCCAGACCATTAACTGTCAAGAGAAAGACACTCAATATGGCTGTTTTTTTTGTTTTTTTTTGACAAATGTTGACAAACACTGATATATATATATATATATATATATATATATATATATATAGATAGATAGATAGATAGATAGATAGACAGATAGATTTTTTTTCGGGGGGGGGGTTTGGCGGGGATTTAGGGTTAGGGTTAGGGTTTTCGCCCTTGCCAGCAAGGGGTCTGGGGGGAGCGCAAGAGCTCCCCCAGCGCGGGGCGTAGCCCCTCCTCCAAGCACTATTTCTGGTATTGAAAGTCAACTAAATGCATATTCTGAGGTACTTACAGTGCATTATTTTGCTATTACAAATTTTTATTTCAAAAACATAATGCGCTATTCTTACTGACTTAGACCCTCCCGCACCGTTCGGCGCATTTGCTGGCAAGCTGTTTCCACAAAAATCTGTCACTAGGAATGTCTAAAGCCTCTTCCCTTCTGCTCTGAGGACCTCCATGGAAGTGTGGCGCCAAGTTGTACTAGAATGTCATCGCAACTCTTATTATGCGTAATTCATTTTGTCGGAGAACATGTCCCGCAAGCCTCATGCGACGCTCTGTCACAACGTTACTAAGGTGTCGAGTCCGACTTCGGCATAGGATTTCCTTGATTTAGACCCAATCTCTATAACTGATTCCTAAAATCCGTCTTAGCCATCTTTGTAGAGACACATTTAGTGCTTTTCAATTTCATTGCACTTTATTAATGGAGCCCAGCCACTGGTAGACATGTGTAACTTCTCTTGACTACGATCTTGAAATTATGTAACTATTTTGCTTACGATGTTATATCGAAAAGGGATGTTTTATCGTCAAAATCAACTGTGGGGGGGGGGGGGGGGGGGGGGGTAACCTAAAGAATATCTGGAGCTGTTTTTTTAAATTTTATTTTGAAGAGGTATTTTTTACATCAAACCCTTCTGAAGGAAAATTTAAACTCAAAACACCCAATAGGCTTGGCTACGCTCATAGCATTTTGATTGCGAAATTTGTTTTTTTTTAATTTTAAAGATTTATTTTTTAGCTTCAAACCCCGCTGGCGGGGGGTTTAAACTAAAACCCCTTTGGTTATTTTGAGTGCGTAATTTGCTTTTTTTTTATATTGAAGAGGTATTTTTAGCTTCAAACCCAGCTGAAGAGGGGTTTAAACTCAAAATCCCTTTGGCTACGCTCATACACTTTTGAGAGTGTAATTTACTTTTTTATATTGAAGAGGGGTTTATCGTAAATTTTGGAGAGGGGTTTAAAATAAAAATCTTCCTTAAATGTGCTCTTGGAATTTGGGGATTGTTTGCATTTTTTTTGTTTTTTAGAAGAGGGGATTTAAATGCAAACCCCCCTGGTAGGGGGTTTCAAACTTAAAACCCCTGTTAGGGAGTTTTAAACTTAAAACCCCCTGGTAGGGGTTTTCAAACTTAAAAACCTCCTGGTAGGGGGTTTCAAACGCAAAACCCTTGGTAGGGGATTTTAAGTCTAAAAACCCTCTGGTATGGGGTTTCAAACTCAAAACCCCTCAAAACCCCTGGTAGGGGGTTTTAAACTCAAAACCCCCTTGGTTGTGCTAGGGAAGTGATGGTTTAGTGTTAAAATTTCACCTAAAATAAATAAAATTACAGCAAAAGATTAGTCATTAAACTCCGACAACCTCCCCCCCGGGGGGGATTTAATTTCGGGGAGGGTTGAACCCCAATACCCCCCCCCCCCCCTTGCTACGCCCATAATATATATATGTATGCTGTACGCGCGTTTTTGCTTAGGGTTCGGGTTTACTGTACGTTACGGTTAGGATTTGGAAAGAAATCGCCCTCTCCTCCAAACTTCTGGATCGCTAGTGGCACCAAGTTTTATTTGTTCATTACTTTGTCTTGCCTATTCACGTAAACCAGTTGCACAGACAAACAACTCAATCACTAGCGGATCCATCGATGGAGTTCGGGGCGAAGCCCCGACGCCAAAAGCGTTTTCTTGCATTCTTCAGTGCAGAAACTCATTTTCCTGACCTAAAGCCCATTATTCATACTATTAATAAAGGACCTTTTGAATAATGTTGTACTTGAAAAATATTCTAATATGAATTTATAGGCCCTAAATACATTGCAAATAGAACCGATTTGTTCCTTGAAAAGATAAGATACCCCCAGAAAAAAAAAAATTCCATAAATAGTATAAATTGTGAGTTATAGTCCCAAATTTATTCAACTAGAAAAATATCAGATTGAGTAAAGTTTGGGAAAAGGCGACTATGCAAATAATATTTGAGTATAGAACTCATCTCAATCATGACTCTTATACTGAAAAATTTCGTTTTTATTCTAACTTTTCCAATGTAAAGTCTTTCTTAAAATAATTATGATAAATTCATGTGAAATTACATAAACTCTGTCTGGAAATGGGAGGGGCGGTAGAGTGAAAACGATTAATCTACGCTCCTTTAATAATTTCTGCTAAAGATTGCATTTAGCATAAAAGAATAGGGGTGGGGTGACTCAATATGAGAATTTAATTTATAGTATATATAAATTATATTAGTGACAGATTTTTTAAATTTTGTAATTTCTTAACTATAATACAAAAACAAAAAGTATTGATTTGTCCAATGTGGGAAATGCGATTGCATGTATCGCCCCTCCCACCTGGTACAACCCTTTTTTATTTAAATTTACTAATGATACAATTTGAAATTAGAGTGTGGTACCACATAATATACAATGGGTCACATATCATTACGTAGTTTATATTATATATATATATATATATTTAACTAATTTTGTTCACAAACTATGATTCTCCACAAAAATAGGACCGCCCCCCCCAGCACTCAGAGAGCTAGAGTGGGGAGGGCAGTACATGCAATCGCCCTCCCCACAACCCCACCGAATCGGCCAAAATACCAGAAAGGGAGCGACATAATATAAAATATATATATTAATTCAACTAATTTTGTTCACAAACTATGATTTCTCCATAAAAACAGGGAACGACATAATATTAAGATCGGTTAAAATATCAATAACAAGTTTTAGTCATATGGATATTTGATACCAATGATACCATCGCCCCCTCCCGACCCCACCAAATCGGCCAACATACTTGAAATGGGGGGGGGGGGCGAAATAATCTAAAAATAGGTTGAAATATAAATAATTAGTATATATTTTTAACATAAGTAATAAATTCGTATACAAATTGTGTGAATTCTATAATAAAATTCGCCCGCCCCCTCGGGGGGGGGGGGGGTCGGCCGAGTGGGGGGGGGGCTATCGCCCCTACCGCCCCCCCACCCCCGCATCCGCCAGTGAACTTAATAGACCTAGGTGATACATTAGCATGGAATCCCGAATCATATGAGATTAGATTTAAAACTACCTGTATCATATATTTAGGACTGAAATTTTTTCCCTTATATATCCTGCAAATTGTAACACTCTCTTAATGTTTTGGCAGGATTTCGATCTACCTCTTTTTTTTTGTGCATTTTCAATAAAACTCAAAATTTCAAGAATCCATCGTGAATTGGAGTATATTTGACGTTTCAATAGAAGGGCCGCTGTAATCCCCCCCTTGCCAACACACTCGCATCTAAACGTTTGAAAGTCTCAGAGACAGTGATGGGAGGAAAACAGAAAAGAATGGATGGGCATGCCATTGAACGAAGGCAAAGGACAGAGAGGAATGGAGAAAGACTGTCGATGAATCTTGCATGGTGCCCCAACTGTCCAGCAGACTAAGGGATAGGTAAAGGTAAAAAAAAAAAGTTTTCTTAATTCCCCCGCATTCATTCTTCAACCGCGAATGGGACAATTAGTGATGAGTCAGTGTTATTGATGGTATTGACCTGTAGCACCAAACTGCTGGTACACAATTAACCTCTGCAAGCTGTTATATTCTAACTTATAAACTTGAAATAACTAGAAAAACTTGTTTTCGGAACAGAACTAAATATAACTTTTATTACAATGTAGGCAAAATTTAATCAAAGATTATCATCTCTCATTTAATCAATGATTATCATCTCTCATTATTTATTTTAGGCAGAAGTTTGCATTGCAAGAAAAACACTTCAGATAAATTTGTGCTCCTATACTGTCTCTAGACTTATAGAAGTAAGCTAACAATCAAAAGAATTAGACAGGACTTGTGGTAAAACCTGGTACCTGTCCGTGTCAAGATACAAACATCTCATCAGAAAATCAGCCACAAAACAGATAACAAAATGGAAAGTCCTACAATGGATATTTGGTTGTTCTGTATTTCTTCCATGTCACGTGGTAGTACTGCATTATATTTATGGCCTCATTGATTTCATTGTTGTTTGATTATGAAAATGATCTAGATCTATAAAACTTTAAAGAATAAAAATGTTACAATAGCTCACTAATTGATATGACTGCTTGAGTAGATCCATTAGATTTAGGCCCTTTTTCTAGAATGTTTAGATCTAGTACATCGTCATCTAATCATCTAGTAGGTCCCATTATGTTATTTTACAGTTAATGCTGCCAATGTAGACCATTATAGCAGATTTAGGCTACATCTAGATCTAGATAAACTAAAAATGAGTTTTGATTGATTTACATAGTATCTATATATGTTAAACATATTAATTAATCTGGCAGCAACAGCAATACGAAGACATAGCCATTGTTCTCTTTGTATGACCATAACCACGTGACTTAGGTTAAAGTAGATTAGAGATGCAGAACAACTCAAAAGTAAAATCTAGATTATTCGCTAGGGTACTTGTTCAACAAAGTGTTTCTTCAATGTTGGAGATTTTTCACAATAAATTAACTAATGTCAAGGACGCTCAATGGAACGTCGAAATATCAGACTTAATAAAAGTGACAAACAGAAGAGCTTAAAAAAACTTGATTCTGCTGTGCTAAAGCATACAACTGTGATAGAGTAGCAAACAACTGTGATAGAGTAGCATACAACTGTGATAGAGTAGCATACAACTGCGATAGGGTAGCATACAACTGTCATAGAGTAGCATACAACTGTCATAGAGTAGCATACAACTGTCATAGAGTAGCATATACCTGTGATAGGGTAGCATACAACCGTCATAGAGTAGCATACAACTGTGATAGGGTAGCATACAACTGTGATAGGATAGCATACAACCGTCAGAGTAGCATACAACTGTGATAGGGTAGCATACAACTGTCATAGAGTAGCATACAACTGTGATAGGGTAGCATACAACTGTGATAGGGTAGCATACAACTGTCATAGAGTAGCATACAACTGTGATAGGGTAGCATACAACCGTCATAGGGTAGCATACAACTGTCATAGAGTAGCATACAACTGTGATAGGGTAGCATACAACCGTCATAGAGTAGCATACAACTTTTATAGGGTAGCATACAACTGTGATAGGGTAGCATACAACTGTCAAAAAAACATAGTTTAACACCACTTCCTTTACTTTGTACACCGGATACACCAAAAAGCTTGCTATTTATAGGCTTTCCTCAACGTATGAAAAACTCCAATAATCTCAAAATGATAGTTCTATGGTCCAATATTTACTTTCATCAATTGTTTTCATAAAAAAAGAAAATTAAATTAACAAGGTTACAAAGACAGTTTGTGTAGAAACACAAAAACTTAAAATCCGCCCCCGAAGTGGTTCGTTCAGGCAGGTAAAAATGCAGGTTTAATATTTTCAGTAAGGATTTCAGAAACTATGAACTATAAACTATCAACAACTATAACCCTATCTCCGTCGATACAAAAAGAAGACACGTGTCGACAGTGTTGCCGATACTGTTGTATTGTTAATTGATACCACAGGATAAGGAGATTTATTAATCTTATTATAAATAACATAGTTAATATTCATATGTATTCAATGAACTGATAGTTATGAAGCTATAGTTGAATCCTAGGTGTCACTAAGACCGCATCACGAATGAAGTGCTTAGAAACAGGATTAGACCCCACGATGACCTGTTCACCACTGTCGAAAGACGTTAACACAAACTCTATGGCCACATCACACGGTCCTCAGGGTTCGCAAACACCTTCCTTCAGGGAACAGTACCAGGAAGAAGTTGAAGAGGAAGACAGAAAAAGCGATTCGAAGACAACATCAAAGAATGGACAGGCCTGTCAGTGAATGAAATTCTATCAAAGGCAAAGGACAGAGATAAATGGAGAAAGACGTTGGCAGATCTTGTGTGGAGCCCCAACCGTCCAACAGACAAAGGGATAGGAGAATGTGAAGTTGAAGTTAAGTATGAACCTGGCCAAACTGATTTATTGAATAATTATCTAATTGATCTAATTGTTTTGTAAAGAGCAAAGCGAAAACAATAAAACCTTTCCTTAAAAAAAACAACAAAAATAACTTTTCCTTTTAGTTACATGATTGGATTGAAGAGTGTTACAACAGGGGTGGCCAAATTATGGCAAATACGCCAAAAAGTGGCGCATTGCGCTGTGAATATCACAATTACGACTGGCGTATTTCACCCCTCAAAAAAAAAATATCAAGAAAAAGCTTGCCTGCTTGCTAAAAATGACGAAACTAGTCTCCAAAAATAGCGGAGCTATAGGCGGAGTTTGTGAGTTTAAAAAAAAAGAGTAAAGTTCCCCTTTCAGACCATGTGGTCTAGAGGGCAGATGATGTAAAGGTCATCAGTTTCTGTAGGCGTACGGTTAACGAGGGTGTCATGTGGCTAGCACAAGGATCAACAGCCTTTACTTCTTCCCCGACTAATATTAGGTACCCATTAGAGTTGGGTGAACTCAGAGGCGCCCTAAAGATCCCGAAATTAAAAATCCCAGTCTTCACCAGGGTTCGAACTTGAAACGTTTTGTTTACGACTCAACCACCGTGTGCAGCAGGAATGGCATTGTGCTAGTCTTAATGTTTAAACTGTTACTATCACAACAATACATTCTACCACTACAGAAAACAAAAGTCTAATTTCTAGCGGTGATCGAAAGGGGAAACTGGACATTATTTTTATTTGTCTGTCTGTCTTTCCGCCTGTCACGTTCAGACCCTAAATATTATACTGAAAAAAGTGAAAATTCAATTTCATGTTATTTTGTCGCTTGCAATGTTTAGATGCCTTGAATATTTTTTTTATCTTCTTGAAAGCGAACTGTTTGGTTTATATTTTTACAAAGTTTATACTAAATAACTCTGTCTGTCTGTTTGTCTGTCTGGATGGCTGCCTGTCCGTCTGTCTGTAAAATAGTTTAAACCTGTTTTTTCTCCCATTTCCTATTCTCGGATCAAGTTAAAACTTTTCACAAAATTCATTTAAACGTGACAAGATAATGAATCAATTAAAAAAAAAAGAAAACCAAAAACAAAAGAGTTAATTAATTGTTTGGGAATTAAATTATTTTGTTTGATTTCAAACTTTCGGGAATAAATGCTACTTAATGAGAGATGTAAATGTATCATATATATGGATTTAGTCCCTTTTTTTTCGTTTTGACATGTTTTTTCCCCCAATTCCAATTCTCGGATCAAGTTGAAATTTGATATAATCATTCATAGTCGATGCAATGTATGTACCAATACAAAAATTAACCAATTAGTTATTATTTAGTAAAAAGTAATTAATTTTGGTTTATGTAGTTGAAAGGGAGATAACCCCCACCCTAATTTTAAGATAAATGTCAGTACTTAGCGGTTCCTTCACTTATATGAGTTTTATTTTGTAAAAGTATCCTTTTTTAATTTCTTGTTCAAATATGTAAGCCCTTTTTTTTAAATATATTAAATTGCATTTTATATAAAATATATACAATTGATAGTCTGGTGTATGTTGAAATGTAGCTCTTTTTTTTTTCAAAACTCATAATATCTATATATATATAATTCTCTTCTTCCCTCAAGAGTTCAAACTGAATATGAAAGAAAGATCACACTACAGATGACTGGCTGCGCGCTTGACTGTTGTTTAAATTTATCAAACCCTGCCCGCACCCATCCCCCTTTGTCCTGCGGGAGGTTTGGACTAGGAACTATTCTAAGTAATCCACTATGTATATATATATATATTCATATGTAAATAGCAGGGCCGGACTTAACCATTGTGGGGCCCTATGCGAAATGGATTTCGCGGGGCCAAGTTTGGGTAGGGAAGCGGATAATAAGTGAAATTCAGGAGTTTTTATTAGAAAATAAATTCATCTATGCATTTTATTCATTCTTTACTACGTACAAAATTACTTTACGAGCCTTGCGTGTAGCAAAGTCATACAGTACATCATAATAATTCTGTTTCCTACATAGATCACGCTCAATAGCAAGATTTACCAAATGTTTCAATCTATCTTTGAGAATTGTTGACCTCAATTAATTCTTCATTAGTTTGATTCTTTTACCAGATTACACTTACGGCTGATGCATAATGCCCCGCCCCGCGTAAGATTGGCGTTTTCCATATTGAATGACACCCAAAATGACAATTTTTGTGTATAGATGTAGGTATATTTTAAGGACTTTTCGTATATTTTGTGATCTCGGGAGATTTCCAGGAGCTTCTGTTAAATCGACAAGAGGGCGCGGGAAATCTGTTTTAAGTTATAAAATGGTTTAAATTAATAATTTATACACCTTTAATTAGAGCGAATCCTATGAAAGTGAGGGGCCCACTGCGGTCGCATAGGTTGCAGTGGCCTTAGGCCGGCCCAGCAAAATATCGGCGTATGCTATGCGCCGGTCGACTAGTATTGTTTTATTTCAATACATCCATCAGGTGGATACTACATTAAATACAAACACACACATACAAAACAACAATTTAAACAATAAAATAATGTTCATATTGTAGCTGTTGATTTTATTGTTTAAAAAAAAAGGCTTGTCCGGTATGTTATGAATTATTTAGGGATCAATCAATATGTTATCTTACATTTGTTTCACATTTACACATACAATTATGACATTCCTTCAATGTGTTTTTGTAAATTCAAAACGAATTGAAGTACTGACTAAAATGAATCACATCACGTGTGTAGGCTACTTTATACAAATACATGTTGTACTTGTTCTATTTAAACTGTTGAATCAGAGTACATTTTAATAAATAAATTGATCAGTAAATTAATGTATATTCATCGCCATTTGTAAATTAAAAGTTCAGCAATTATAATTAAATACATATTATGGTTTTACCTTATGGATTATACGTCAATAAAAGTAAATCTATTACTTTTGCTGAGACTGGATAAAAACTTGAGACAATTGTCATGGAATGGTGTAAGCGTATATTCACTAAGTTGAGTACAAATTGAAGTCAGTGAAATGAAAAGATTTGAGTCCATATAGGATTGACTGATGAGTTCACAGCTCAACAAGAAGCTGGTTTGAAAAAAAGTTCTTTTAGGGTAGTTGTTTTTACTTCTGAAGTTGAGTAGAAGATAGAATAGACAGCATTGATAGCTATGGATACCAGTGAGTTAAAGAAAAATAAACAAAAAATAACACAAGTTCAAACTGAACCAAAACAATGTTCATATAAAAGGTCACAAAAAAATGAGATCTTGTATAACACACTCACGCCCCTTTAGCTAAACATTTGGTCTGTTCAACGCCCAGAATACATCTTATAGTGAATATTAAATTCTATACATGTGTAACGATTTTTTAGCTTAGAAATAAATAAACAAATACATATATATGTATATATATATATGTAGTGCGTCTTCTTGTGTAAATCTATAAATATGAAATTTAGTTAAGTTAAATCTCCTTCTTGTATTAACAGCACCATGTTTGACATGGAAAGAAAGACAGCGTTCAATCTTTAAAACAACAACAAACTTACACAGATTCCAAAAGGCACTCGGAGTGACACAAAGAAAAACCATCTGTATTATCCAATGTTCTGATTAACTACGAACACTAAATGTACTGTTCCAGTGGGAAATGTTTTTAGTTCAGAGCAAAGAATTAAAACACTTCATTTTTAGTATCTGAATAATAAAAAAAGTAATGGTTAATTCAGAGGATCAGAACTTGTAGACATGAGTGTTAATGTCTGTTGTTACCAGATTAAATTTTCTTTCGGAAGCGTGTTTTGTTTAAAAGTTAAGAGTCAGGTTCTGGGTGGCCTTCATTCGTTGCTATTGTTTCCAAGTTACCTACGCAGGTACAAGACACATTGAATTCTCGTTCTTCAGCGACCAAACGCATGCGACCAACGATTCGAAAAACGGTCATCTTCACCGGTACACCTTGACATGCGTACGCATTGAGGTGCATACATGATGGACAAATACATACGGCCTGTTTGATATATCTTGGGTAGTAGTCACGGCCCAAATCCTTTTTGTTCCATTTCCATGGGCAAGTCGATGCCCTGTGTATTCCTTGTTCCGGCCAGGTGGTGTTATCAGGACAATCACTATAACTATCTGGCATGTCTATGTCTGCCTGGGTTAAGCTAATATTGAAGCAAACGCTGGCGTTGGTTCCGTAGAGATTGTCTGGTTGACCACTGCGTATGGTTCTTTGAAACACGGGCAGGTTTCTGTAGGGCAGGGCTGCAGCGCTGATAGTGTACAAGGCATAGAGCACAAACACCGCAGCTGGGACTATTGTAAAAGTGTTCATCATGGTGCTATCTCAGTAACAACAAAGTTTCAAGTTTCGAATGGATGTCTTAATAACAAAGGTCGAGATACACAGAAGAACTTGTAGACGTTTGAAACTAGTTACCACTTTTGCTTAATTTATAGGCAAGGGTTCACGGAGCTCTCCTAGTTACTTCAAGATCTAAAAATAAAATGGGGGAAGCCTCATGGTAAAGTATTTTTAGATCACATGAATTTGTTTTGCTGTGAGCGTGGCCTGCTATGCTCCTGCTTCCGCCATGATTTCGCTAATTAAAATTGGACTTGAGGGAAAATAGAAACTAACAGAGGGATTGTGATGATTGGTTTGAAATAATTATGATAAAAAACAAAGTAAAAAGAAGATTTTATCTTCACTGTGCATTAAAAAACATATTAGTGTTTTTTTCCATAATAAATAAAATTGTAAAAAAAAAAGGTGCCGGTACTCAATGATGGATTGCCTAACTTTTAATCACTAGTACATTAATAATAAACATTAAAATACAAGAAAAGTATTTTTTTTCCCACATTGAAAAAGGTGCCGGTACGCGTACCGGTGCGTACTGTCACAAAAAAGCACTGTATATATATTGATATATATTTGTATATATATATATATACATATACATGTATATTATATATATATATATATATATATATATATATATATGTAATTTATTTATATTTGTTTCTGTAAGGCATCCACGGTGTCTCTTCAATAAATGTTAGTAGATCTCTATGTAACCTATTTGTATATTAAAATAGAGGTAAACACATTTTAGACTTTGATCTTTAATTCACAAACTGAAATGAGTGAAATTGAAATGACGCATCTCTGTTCTGAGTCCTTAGAAGATATGCGATCAGAAACACTGATTAGTGGTGGTTAAAGACAATGTGTTGTCTGGTGTCTTTTCAATTTATTTTACTTTATCCTTTGAATCACACCACAGGAGCTTGTTTTAATGTAGCCACAAGTTTAAATGTAGCCACAAGTTTTAATACAGCCACAAGTTTAAATGTAGTCACTAATTTAAATGTAGCCACAAGTTTAAAAGTAGCCACAAGTTTAAAAGTAGCCACAAGTTTAAAGTAGCCTCAAGTTTAAATGTAGCCACAAGTTTTAACTATTTAACTTGTAGTACCAGTGAACCGAATCAAGCCTCTTTAGCACCAGACCATTATGAATGTTTCTAACCCATCTTGTCAAATGACGCCTGATGATTTACAGAGACTCCCCAACAGCCAGTGTCTCTGCACGTCACTTCTATCAGGTTCTTATGTTCAACGAGTCAACAAAAAGAAAAAAAAGAATCTGGAATTGAAATATGACGTAGACCTGAGCTACACAAAAACTGTAGATCAATAACAACTTTGCTGCTAAGGTTGTTTTTTAAAATAGCAGCTTTGATCGGACTTAGAATGCGCGATCCTTCTAAAATATGAATGTTCACAAGACACTTTCATTAAGATATTCTGATATATATATTAAGTTGTATAGATCCATAAAATGGTTGTGTGTGACAGAACACAGTTAATAAACTTGTATCTATTTATAGTCATTCTGTCTTTTTTTTTTTTGTTTCTCTTTCTCTTACACACAATATCTCTCTTTCTCTCTCTTTCACTCTTTATATCACTCTCTTTATTTCTCTCTTTATTTCTCCTAACGCCTCCCCCTTTTTTTCTTTCTCCTTTCTCTTATTTGACACTCTGTCTCTCTTTCACAATTTCTCTCTTTCTGTTTGTCCGAACAAACATTTTTTAAAATACAGTTTTGTCTGTTTATTTCTTTATCGTATTCGAGATACTAAAGTAATTAATTACCAATAGTTAATTAACTAATTGATTATTTTTTTAGCGGCCCCCGAAAAGGGAAGAGACGCTATTAGCTTTGTGTGGCCTGTCTGTCCGTCTGTCCTTCCGTCCGTCCCGTTTAGATCTCGGGAACTAGAAGAGATATGATATGAAGATGATATTTTAGATCATTCAAAGTTCTGATTATAAATTGTAATTATTAAGGCAATAACTTATCTTCTGACAGCTTAGGGTACAGATTTATTAATTCTGTAAACAATAGTATCACATTAAGAAATGAATCTGATACAAACAGCATAGTACACCATTACTCGGTAACAAAAGGCCTACTATTCATGATCATAACATTGGCCCAGGTCTAGTAATTTCAGGATTAAACGTGTAAATTCATACGAGTTCTAGTCTAGATATAGTATATTCTAAGATTCTATATCTAGTTCTAGATGTAGATCTAGATTTAGATCTTTTATTAGATCTAGGCTTAGATCTAGTAAAATCTAGTTCTAGACCTAGCCTTAGATCTTGAATCTAGATTTAGATTTAAAACTAGGTCTACATCTAGCTAGATCTATGTCTAGTTAGTATTGACTTCGATTCCTAAGATTAAGAGGGCAGAAGTACCACGAGAGTACCATAAGAGTGCAACCTAAAGTACCACCAGGGTAGACTATTACCGCTCCCATTCTCTAAGCAGACATATTTTTATTGTCATTGCAAATAATTAATATAAAATGTATTAATATTAATATTATTAATTTATAATTGCATTATAACGAGGCGTTGACTTCTTCACCTCTTTATTTGATTTCTTGACTTCACGTATGCATTCATACAACACATGTTAGCTCTAAGACAGTCTAAGATATTTCTCAAGACAGCAAAAAAAGAAAAAAAGTTACAAAATAGACCCTCTGCAGTTCAGTCGAAAATATGAAAAACTACTTAATAATTGTTCTTTTAAATTATGTTCCACTTATATGTATTTAAGTAGATTTTTTTCACTTTAAAAATAAAAGTAAACATTTTTTTATTGTAATTGTAGTAATAGTATGACAAAGCTTATTTAACTTAGCAATACAATGACAAAAAATCTAAAACCATTTGCATAAATATGTTGCAACATGTGCCAGGCGATTGCATCTCTACTATATTGTCTACTGTGTTTGTTATTATTAATAGTGAATAGTTGTAAAAGTGGTGTAGTTATGAAGAAACTAATTGCATAGTTGATTTTAAAAATTTAATTTTTCAGAAAAGAAAAAAGTAGCCAATGCATCAGAACTTTGAATGGTCTAAAATATCATGATGTCGGATTTTCACTATCTTTTCTAGTTTACGAGATCTAAACGGAACAGACGGACGGACGGACCACATAAAACTTATAGCGTCTATTCCCCTTTCGGGGTCCGCTAAAAAGGAGAAAGTGTTTTCGTTAGGACTACTGATGCTAAAACTGTGTTGCCGCCCCTTTTATCTATGTTAATTATAGCTAGCATAGATTCTTAACAAGTTGGATTAAGAACTGAATTCCTAGCTGAGCAAAAACGTATATTTAAGAATGCTTTAGTTAATCCGTTAGTCGTAATGAAATTTTACAATTTAAATCATAAGTAAAAGAAAGGGACAATGGCTATCTTCTAATATTCGTCTTCTGTAGCTCGTTTCCTCTATGTTATTAACACCTCCTTGAATGCCACATATATAGATGAGATCAAAGACTTTATATTATTTTGAGATTTCTAAAACTTGACACCTGTCCATCTTGTAGTACATGTTTACCTGTAAAGTAGGGATGACTTTTTTTGTTAATGATCTTGTTTTAATACAGCTATATAGAGCCTCCAAATTGTTCAAGGTTTGTAAGGCACACTCACGCCACTTTAGCTTAACGTTAGGTCTCTTTAATGCCCGGGTAGTCTAGCCCCTTCCTTCCCTCAATTCAAGTCTGTGGATTAATATCCCCTTTAACCTGGCGGTAAAGCGCTTGGCTTCTGAACCCGGGTCCCGGGTTCGAATCCTGGTGAAGACTGCAATTTTTAATTTCGAGATCCTTGGGCAACTCTGAGTCCCTCCACCTCTAATGGGTACTTTACATTAGTTGGGGAAAAGTAAAGGCGGTTGGTTGTTGTGCTGGCCACATGACACCATCGTTAACCGTAGGCCACAGAAACAAATGACCTTCACATCATGTGCCATATAGATCACAAGGTCTTAAAGAGGAACTTATTTTTTAAAAGCCTGGCCATATAATGATAATGCATACGCGGGGATGGCTCCATGCGCCGTAAGCAGATGTCTATCTGTTCAAATGTAGATCCTGCTAAAGAATGTCGTGAAATTCCAGCTATCAGATGCAAGCTTAAAATGTCATGCATAACAACCATTCAATAATCGGAGAACGTAGAGATAGACACTACTTCATGGTCTACCGGATCACTAAGAAGTCAGTCTTCTTTAGCTATTTAGTAACATGTCATGATCGTCTACCAGATAAAGTAACAACCATGGAACTCATACATCTGATAAACGAGTTCACACTCACGTCTGTCATCTGCAAAACCGAAACAGTGGACACAATTTTCTTACGGACACCTCCTCTACACCCCCGCGTATCCATTTATTTTTAGAAGAACCTGAAAAAGGTAAAAACCGCTATTTATTTTGTGAAGTCCGTCTGCCCCGTTAAGGATTGAAGAATCTAGAAAGCATATTGAAAATTCGATATCATCTTCATTTAGATCTTATAAAGTTCTGATGCAGTCAACTTTTTTTGTTTGCTCTCTGAAAGCGAACACATCTAAGTTTTTAAAATGAAATTTAAAAGTTGTTTCTACATACACACATTCTACCACTTAAACAACAGAAATGTTTGTTGATTTTTAAAAAATTGTTTTTGTACAAACAACATGGTTGTTTCTCCCATACACCCCGTCCCTCACTGGTCACACAGAAAAAAAATTGGAGCATAACATGAATGTTGCGCTGTGCAAAAACATTGAAAGTAGAAATGAGCTGGATACATGAAATGCCGAGAATCGCTCAGGATTAAAAAAAACATTGTCTTTCCTAAACGTATTGAATGGCTTAGGATATGAGGTATTACTGTACAATAACTATTATTACAGAATATTCAGTGCTTTTAGTTCACGTATATAAAATAAAAAGGTGAATGCCTCTCAAGGCTGAAATTTCCCGTGGACTATTTTAGCCCCCATCTTTAAATGAAAATCCGAGTGTTTTGACAATTTTTTTTATATAATATTAGTTTTGATTTACAGATAATGAATATATTATTTTTTTTAAAATTTGCAATAATAACTTAGTAATTGATGTTTTTTCTGACTTATTTTTTCTGAGCATCCAAAACGATCAGATTTTTACCGGGTTTCTATGTGACGTCACACTAACCTATTAATTTAATCTGTTGACTTATTGTATAACAGGAGACCATACAGCAAAGTTTACATTCTCGTAAAAGAAATATATCTTTGTCTATGCAGCAGTTGGATCTAAATCTTGTAAGCAAAGAAAAAAATGCGTGTTGAAAGTACATTTACATGCTTGACAAACCACGGCAGTGTGTATTTTCTCGCCTGACCACTCAACACACACAAACACAATTGCTTGGTTGTCTAGTTATGACTGACTACACGTAGGGTGGTCCAAAAAAATTTATTTTTGAAATTTCAAACGCTGAAGTCGTATTCTAGGTCCATTTCATGTTAAAAGTGCCAGATAAAATTTTAAAGAAATTCTGAGCGGGTTTAGAGGTTGCGCAGACAGTCTAAAATTATCCCGAGTGATAGCAATGAGACAGGAAATAAACACATGGTAATAAATCAATAATGTTTATTGTTACATTAATTTTGGCTGTCCAGTGAGGCCACTCACAACCGTTGTCTTCTTACAGTCAGAAAATACATGACGATGTTGCTGAACTAGTTGAAGAAGGAGGTAACTGTGTTTCTGTTGTTCATCATTGGTCAAAATGGAGTTATACGCTTGGATCAGTTTCACTCCTCGTTCGGCACAATCATTCACCACCTTGAGGCCTTGAACGATTCGGAAGGCTTCTTGGTAGTGGTCATTCTCTTTCCACGTCTCCACATTCTGTCAGATATGAATCAGGCAGTTGAAGAATTTGGAAAAATGTTCTGGTAGATGTGGTGACGAAGGAACTCAGGGGTCTCTTTTCGTCACAATCACGTAACGCTTGTGTTGGGGGTGGCGTAGCTCCAGGAATTGTGTCCATGTTCCGCACCATCTCTCTCCCTCTCTTCCAGTCCAACTCGCTCATCAAAAAAGGCAAAGCAGACCAGCAGCCCACTGAGATACCAAAGATGTCGTCGGAATGCGACAAAAGTAGCCTGACAAATTGTCGGATTCTTGTACGACGTCAATTGACCAAGGAGATGCAGATCATTAGCTGGAGCGTAAACTGAAAATGGTGCCTGAAACCATGCTTCTACGTACACTTCAACGACGAACAAATTGAACGTCATGAGGGCTTTCTCTTCAGAAGTTTTCAACTTGAATTGCGGTTTGAATATCCATATTTTCAGACCGTAGATGATTTTCGCCATCCACCTTACACGGTGCAGAGCTCCTGGAGCTTTGAACCGAATTCCTTTTGGCGGTGATCCGCCGAGGAAGATGATTGTGAGCTCCAAAAGTTCCTTGTAATCATCTCTTGGCTGTGAAATTGCCAATGTGGTCTCCGCAAACCTAATCACACGTTCTTTGTATGACGTAATTGCTACTTCGTCACTGGCAGTATCGAAGTTGGTTTGGTCGATGTCCTGCCAGAAGTCCCGAAAACGTTTGAATATGGCGATGTCCGGCCCAGATGATGCTTCAATTTTCATTGCTGTAAATGCCTTTTCCACAACAATTTCCAAAATGTGATGGCGACATGGCAGATGGAGAAGATCTTTCGAAAGGCGCTCTTCGATCAGCTGGCAAGTGCCTGTGTGTCGACCAGTGTTGCTGACAGTTGTATCGAAACATATTCCAACAACATTGTCTCGAAGTTTCCAGTTATCGATGCATGTAATGACGGCTGATGCCTGACGTTCACCAGTACCAGAAACCAATTCGGGCACTCCAAGCAACTGCTCCACGTTGTGTCCTGTGATAATTACGGCCAGGCGATCCACTTTACCTTGATGAGTGACACGTGGTAACAGTTTGCCGTCCCAATGAATTACTAATTGGACATTTGGAGAAAATGCATTTTGAATAGAGTTCGCTTTAAATTCACGGTGTTCAATTCTTGCACGACGTTAGAAACTTCGGCTCACAGGTAGCTGTTGCACATCGTGTCCAAGAGCATGAGCTGCTGAGGCCAGTAGGTACACCGCTTCTCTATCAGACACTTTCGTGCGGTCCAATGCAGCTGCAACATCCTTTGTAATGAGGTTTGGACTCTGTGATTCCAGCTGACATACTTTCTTTTTGCGAGGACCAACATGGTTGTACTCTTCATCCGATTGTTCTGGAGTGCTACTTTCACAGCTAAGTTCACATGTTTCTTTCTCCAAGAGAGCTGCCACCTCTCTGTCTGATCTCTCTTTGCGCTTCTTGATATCTTCTTCCTTTTTGTTTGACATTTCTTTCTTTCTCTCGGCATCTCTATCAATTCCAGCCATGTATCCACGTCGACCTTCTCTTTGAGCAACGAGAAATTCCCAGTCTTCAGGTACAGCAATTAAACTTTGGGCTTCTTGATGAGCGAGACATCAAACAAAAAGTCAAGATGATCACCTACAAGTACACTAAGTAAACTAAAAACTTCAAATGTTAAAAAGACATAGACCAATGTAATCATTTCAAATAATGTGAACAAACGACGGGCATTTCAACCGTGCAAGATTGAAATTATATATAATTTATATATAGAGAATCAATCTATTATGCTATATTATTAAATGACAATAGCATTAAATTAACCAAAATGTTTTTTTAAAGCAAGTTAAAGCAAAAAATTATAAGTAGCTCTGAATGAAAAAAATCTGTATTTTAATGGATGTGCGAAAGTTCTAAACGGCTTTCAATCAACATGAAAATTACACAAACTGAATTTCTCATCTATAGGGTCTATCTGAAGGGGTAAGACATTAAAACTGAAATACTTATGTTTTTTCCATATACTTGTGGACCACCTACTACACGTAGTCTAGACTAGCCTTACACTGACCACTTTGTTAGAATCAGTCAGGCACACGATCTATTTACTATTTAGGACAGGGAGGGGATTAGATGAAATTGTTACTTTTTTTATCGAGTTGGTTATCCTATTGCTTTTAGATCTCTCTCTATATATATAACTGTACCATAGCTCTGGACTAGGCCGTCACTAAGCCTAACAGCCTAACAGCTACTGTAAGAATGAAGCGATACGATTGGTTAAATACAGTTTCTCTTTCAGTATTATTGAGGGAAGTGACGTATGCCTAACCTAAAAACAAAATCTCAAAGCACCCCTTTTTTTAGATGTCAAGAATTTACTGTCTAATTTATTAAATATAAATGTTTCTAAGCATTTAAATACAAAATGGTAAAATGTTTACTATTAGGCCTACAACTTTTTACGCAGAATTTAAATGTCAATAACTCAAATTTGAAAAACCATCGGAGTTTCCCTTTAATAAAATAACGCGATAATGTTTAGTTGATATTATTATGTTTTAGCAGGAACTCGAATTCATGTTTTGAATATTTTTTCTGCACATTTCATTGGTTGATTTCAGGTCAACATTGTGAAACTTCCAAACTGCTCTATAGTATGTCAAGCTCTTCGCGTCACGTCCAGATACTTACCGAACTGAGCAGGGACAAACAGCCAAGTCATTTTATTAGTTAATAAAAACTAAAAATATGTGTTTCCTGTACAGTAGGTGTTTCCTGACCTACTCTCTATTAGTATACATATTTCTGTGTATTAGCGATGCTGCTTACATATTTGTTTAAATTTTATTTTACATTCGTGTGTGAGAGAGAGAGAAACATAAAAGAGTGTCTGTCAATATGTGTATGTGTGTAGTTCAACTTACTGCTAGCCTCCCTTTATCTTCTGAACCAAGGTCGATCATGGAATTCCGGAAGTCAGCAACAGGACACTCTTGAACGTATCACGTTCAGACATTCAGACGTTCAGACATTCAGACGTTCAGACATTCAGACGTTCAGACATTCAGACGTTCAGACGTTCAGACATTCAGACGTTCAGACATTTAGACGTTCAGACATTCAGACGTTCAGACATTCAGACGTTCAGACATTCAGACATTCAGACGTTCAGACATTCAGACATACAGACGTTCAGACATTCAGACGTTCAGACATTCAGACGTTCAGACATTCAGACATTTAGACGTTAAGACGTTCAGACATTCAGACGTTCAGACGTTCAGACATTCAGACGTTCAGACATTCAGACATTCAGACGTTCAGACATTCAGACATTTAGACATTCAGACATTCAGACGTTCAGACATTCAGACGTTCAGACATTCTGACGTTCAGACATTCTGACGAATCCCCCCCCCCCTTTTTTTTTCCAGCATCACCACTGCTTTGACTGAGTACACGTCACGCTGCATTATTTTATTATTCCAAATGTATAAATGTAGGCCTACACAATGGCAGTAGCGTAGCCAGAGTGGGGGGAAGAAGGGTCTGAATTTGAAAATCCCCCAGGTCACTACTTGAAGGTCCCCTAAATGAGTGTTCAAATTTGTTTTCATTAAATATTAAGCCAGCGCCAAGTTATCTTGCTGTTCATTTTGTTATGTAAATTAGTGACCGTGTTGCATGTATTCCACACATTAGACTTATATATTTATTAAGTACATTATCTCATGTCATGATTTCGAATGTCAAAATGCAGGAGCCTTTAAGAGGACAAGCCCATTCCCCCTTGTACATTGGTACAACTTAGGTGTGGGACATAGGCGCGACATTATGCCACATTATGCTCAACACACAAACTTCTGATTACCTCACATTAACAGCAGTGATCAGAAATGTAGATGGAATGTTATACGGTGGGAAGAGTTGTGCCCATGCAAAGGGAAAATACTCCGGTAGCCAAAATGACTGATTAAAGTCGTTTGTTTATGATCTAAAAGTATACTTATTTCAAGTTTGTTTATATTCAAGTATCAGAATCTATCATAACATGGTGGCTGCGGTGTACACATCTAATAAAGGTAAACGATAACCTAGAGAAAATTAAAGAAAATATAAGAAATCAGTAGCTAAAATGGCAACTGCTAATAGATATTTCCCAGTACCGCAACCGTTATTGCAAAAAATTCAGAAGAGACTGGGATAACAATGAAAAGGCCACGAAACTCACAACAGAGACAGAAGATATACGTGTAGCAACACTAATGACCATACTTGGAAGTCAGGCAGCAGCAGAACGTGTTTGAGTCATTGGGCAGGAGACAAAAATAAATGAAGTTTTGAATTTTTTTGAAGAGTTTTATGTTGGGAAAACCAACGAAACCTGTGAGAGATATGCCTTGAATACGAGAAGACAAGAAGAGGACGAGAACATTGACTCGTACATAACTGCCCTGAAGAAACTGGCAAGCAGCTGCATTTTTGATAAACTAGAAGAGAGTCTGATTAGGGACCGAATTATCTTAGGGGTTAGAAGTGAACACTTGAAGATGAAACTGTTGCAAGACAATAAACTAACCTTACAGAAATACATAGATGTGTGTAGGAGATAGAGGAAAGATCACAAGGTCATGTGAAGGATATCAGAGAAGGACGAAACGAACTTTTGGACCCACCAACAATTGAAAGAATCTCAACATCTAAGTCATGCCCAAAATACAGAAAGGAATATCAACAGAGGGACAAAGGGCCAAGACAAACGAAAACTTGTAAATTTTGCAAGGGTGACCATGAATACATAAAGGAAAAATGTCCGGCCTGGGGAAAATCATGTCACATTTGTGGAGGCAGGAATTATTTTGCCTCAGTCTGCAAAAAGAAAATAGACAGCATTACGCAATCAAAGACACGGAGCAACTTAGACTCAGACACAGAAGAAGATGAAGCTACACTTCAAACTGAATGGGTGATGGCAATAAATTGCCCCAAAAAACATAGGATGACGGCCGTCATGCTGATCAACAACCAAAGAGTCAGATTTCAAGTGGACAGTGCCGCCGACGTCAATACCATAAACGAAAAGTATGTGTGCCCAGACCAGATAGTACGGACGTCCCAGAGCTTAACTATGTGGAACAAGACGGTAATGGAGCCAAAAGAAAAAGCTACGTTAGTAACCACCAATCTAAAGACCAATGAGAAATTCAATGTAGAGTATGTGGTAGTACCCAACGATCTAACATGCCTGCTAGGATTATCAAACTGAAAAAAATGGAACTTATTCACATAAATGATGATCGATTTATTGCCAAAGTAGAAGACACAGGAAACAAAATTAAAACCTTGACGCATGACTTGGGCGTGGCTACATTGAAAGTAGACAAAACAGTGAAACCCAAAGTTCTACCATGTAGAAGAATTCCGATAGCAGTAAAAGAGAAAGTCAGAACTGAATTAAACTCATTAGTTCAACGAGGAATTCTGGAAAGAATAACTGAGCCCGCGGAGTGGGTTAGCCAAATGGCATTGGTAGAGAAATCAGATGGCAGTATTAGAATCTGCATTGATCCTCAACCCTTGGTCTACTGACAGAGCATTACAACCTTGCAACACTAGATGACATTTTGACTGAAATGGGTAACTCCAAGATATTTAGCAAAGTCGACATTCAGGAAGCTTTTGACATATCAAACTAGACCCGGACTCATCAGGTCTCACTGCAATGGCGACTCCATTTGGTAGGTACAAATGGAATAGGCTTCCTTTTGGTCTCAAAGTAAGATTGGAAGTTTTTGAAAGACATTTGAATGATGAGTTGGAGGGACCAACAGGATGTTTTAACGTGGTGGATGATATCATGGTAATTGGCAAAGGGGGCACAGTAGAAGAGGCTCGCAGAAATCATAAGGAAAACCTATCAAAATAACTCAATAGGCTAAAGGAAAAGAGCATCAGACTAAATGAATAGAAATCAGTATTCCGAAAATCAGAAATTTTGTTTTTGGGGTCACATTATTTCTCAGTCAGGAATAAAACCAGACCCAAAAAAGGTAAGAGCCCTAACACATCTAAAAACCCCTGAAGACATTTCATCGATTCGGAGATTTTGTGGAATGATACAATATCTGTCAAGATTCATCCCAGGTCTTTCAGCAGACCTACAGCCAATAACAGAACTGACTAAGAAACACAAGCTATTCGTGTGGTCCAATGACTGTGAGAAAACATTTCATAGTGTGAAACAGAAGATATCTAATCATGGAACCCTAAGTTATTTCGACCCGGAGAAGAAAGTAACTATTCAGGCGGACAGCAGTCAAAATGGCCTAGGAGCTGTACTACTACAAGATGACAAACCCATAGCATACACATCAAGATCACTCACAGAGCCTCAGAAATAGTGGGCTCAAATCAAAACGCAATTCTTTGCTGTAGTAGTAGCTCTAGAAACATTTGACCAGTACACGTACGGCAGAAAAATAATAATACAGAATGATCATAAACTATTGGAAAATATACTCAATAAACCCCTCAGTTGTGCACCTAAAAGGCTTCAAAGATTAATGATGCGTTTGTACCGATACGATGTTGAGCACCATGTATACCACAGGAAACAGATTGCAGATTGCCGACACGCTAAGCAGAGACTCTTTGCCAGAGCAGGAAGATTTTCCTGACACCTCCATCCATACTGTAGGACTGGCCCTCCCAGATATAATGTTAAATAAAGTGAAAGATGCAGTCAAAATAGACAATGAGATGCAGATGTTGAAACAGTACATACTGAACGGTTGGCCAGATAAGCATCATATTGTACCAGAACTTAAACAGTATTGGTCACTTGCAGATTTATGGACCAATGAGGATGGCCTCCTAATGAAAGGGGAGAGAATAATTATCCCTAGAGCGTTAAGAAAAGAAGTTGAGACCAAACTACATGCAGCACATTTAGGGTATGATGCCATGATGAGAAGAGCAAGGGACGCAGTTTTCTGGCCGGGAATAGCGGCAAGAATAAAAGAAATAGCTAATACATGCCAACCTTGTCAGTAAAGTAAACCTGCATACCAGAAAGAACGCTTAACACAGCATAATGATGGTTCAAATCCCTGGGATAAAGTTAGAATAGATTTATTTCAAATATTCGACCAACAATACCTTGCCATAGTTGACTACTATTCAAATTTTATTGAAGTGGAACATTTGCACACGACAACAAGTCAACTTGTTATAAGAAAACTAAAAATGTGTTTGCCAGATATGGGGTCCCCAAAGTTTGTATCAGTGATTTAGGATCTCAGTTTTCATCTCCTGAATTTACCACATTTATGGAAGCATGCAGTGTCCATTATTTAAAATCCTCATCAGTCAAACGGCAAGGCAGAGGCAGCAGTGAAAATATTTCAGAATCTGATGAAAAAATCCAAAGAAAGTAAATCGGATGCCTATGAAGCCCTGTTAGAGTTCAGAAATACACCCAGGCAAGATACCAGCTAAGTCTGGCTCAGATGCTCTTTGGAAGGGCAACAAGAATTGCCAAGAAAAGAGCATCCGGCAAGAATTACACAACAAGAGGCAGCGGCCAAACGAGAAAAGCGACAGCAAAGTGTGAGAAGACACTATAACAAGAAAATATTCAATGCTGCAAACCGAGATACACTTTCAGACGTGGACCTTACATCAGATTGTTACGTTTTATGAAATAATTGTATTGTTAAGGGAACTAGAGTTCTGTTGTCTGTTGTTTTTTTTTTTTTGTGACAGGAGTCTTATATCACCACTGTGATGTAAAATGTTAAAATCGTGACTTTAAGGATGTTTTATTTTTTCCCCTTGAATATGCATCCAAGTTATTCGAAGTGAATTGAGTTTGTTGTCGAAGCATACTAGCAGCCTTTAGGATTTTATTGAGTCTATATTTTTGAATCGCAATAAAACAGAGATAAAGCTTTTTTTGCTTGCAAAAATATTGTTACACCTTTTTATTACAACTGGCACTGCCTGTCTATCTGTCTGTCTGTCTGGTAAAATATTTGTACACTATATTTCTTCCACACCCATCCTCGGATCTATTTGAAACTTTGCACTAATATTGATTGGCATAGACATACATGAATCAATAAAACCAATTAAACAATTTGTCAATTAAATATTGTAAATTAATTTTTTTGTTTGATACCAGCAAGGGAAATTAATCTTTCAGTATTCATAGATGCGGCCAAAATATGTAGGGTTTCGTCCCCATAGATAATTGAGCACGTTATTTCTCCCACATCTATTCCCGGATCAAGTTGAAACTTTAAAGAATTATATCTTGAATTTAACATAGCAGGATTCAATTTAAAAAATTAACCAATTCATCAATTACTTATTGGGTATTAATTATTTCGTTTGATATTGATTAAGGGAAATGCCTACTCCATTGTTGAAAGATATAATTGTACGTGCGGAGCTTTTCCCTTAAGATAAGTTTTGATTTTTTTAATAAGATTTTTTTTACTTTACTTGTTATTAATTATAATAGTTGGTGATATAATCTACACATGCAATAAGACTGTATTGAGCTACTTAAGTTGTAAATATTTAAATGTTTTTTCCAACTACCGAAACAATTATTCTCTCCTTCTTTATTGCAAATGTCAGTTCTAGTTTTTTTTGTTTTCGCGTTGAATATAAAAGATTTCCATTTCAATATTTTCTTTATCTAATTTATTTCTTTTTTTATAATTATCGATTTCTGAACTCACGGAGAGAGACGCGTCATCTGCACACTTTGTTAACAAGCAAAGAGAACTGTTACAGATAGCGACCAACATTATCAATGTTCGCAGAATGGAAAAAGATGTCCACATCATTGTTGAGCTCATCTTTAGGGTTACAGCAGCAATACTCTTTTATTTTAAATTGAAGTGAGATAACGAGTTCAAATTTTTTTTTTTTTTTTTTAAACTTTCGAAGTTGTAATATATTTTGACCATTCCAGACCCTCATTGTCAGCAATATTTATGTTTTCAATATGTTTAATTTTAATATGTTTTCAATATGTTTTCAATATTTAAGTCCTTAGAGTGAATGTTAATGATTGCCAGTGGAAAGAAAGACAATGGAAGAAAGGAAATAATTCGGTTTCTGGAAAATAAAAACGTCTGTGAGAACTATTTGAACTGAACAAGCAAAAATAAATTCAAAGATTAACAACCAAACCTTCTCACAAATCACGCTGTTGTATTAGTCCAGCCAGCCAGCATGACACTGGTCAACCCCTATAGTCAGGCTGACAACAAGTCTTTCACCAATAAATACCGTTATAATTATTTTTTTGTTTAAATTTAAGACCATGCAACAACTTTGTAGCTTCAAAAAACTTCTTTTCTCTTTTATTATACTGTTTGACTCAAATATAATAGGCTTACAACATTCACACGCTTTTACAAATCTTTACAATTCCATCTAGTAGCTTGCATTCTGTCGTTCTGACTTTTATATGGTCCCTAGTTCATTCCATGCCAGCTGCCATTCCCCGTCGTTCTGCGGGAGGTATGGACTAGAAAGTAATTATCTTCAATTCTGAAAGAACATGCCAAAACTTGTTACAACATTTTCATGAGTTTAATTAAGTTAAAACTGGGTGGAAAATCAAGTGGAAACTTAATAGACGACAAGACGGTTATTTAGAAAACGTCTTTAAAGGCTTTCCAACAAATTTTAAAGCTTATGTAGATCTTGAATAAAAAATTTAATAACTAATTGGCTACTGTGTGAAAACTCTGGAGTGACTGTTATAAGTTTTCAAAATACAATCTTAAATTTAAATTTGGTTTCAGTAAAAGCGGATAAAATAAATTGACGAACATATTTTTGCCGCGTCTTATGCAAAAGTTCCAGTTTACATGTTCTTTATTAGCATTGTAGATTGTGATTTTCTAATAATGAGATGTTTATATTAACTGGCATTAGCTTTCCGAAAATTGACCATTATGACATGCCCCATTGTATTCTAGGACACCTTAAGGTGGTTTGAAATAGTTCTTCCAAGAATAGATCAAAAGCTGTCCAGTAGTAAAAGGCAAAGAAATATCCAGGACTATAGAAAGTATGAGATGGCAAAATGCAACCCTAGAGTTGGCATTTGACGTCTCATCAAATCTTGACAAAGCGACAATAAGGAAAATGACGTCAAAACATCTAGAAGAAATCGGCACCCTTTTTGTACATTTTAAAAATAAACTCCACAACAAAACTAACTGCAACAACTTAATACAAACTATTGTAAATTTGCATTGGCCATATTTAGTTAAGATGAACGAGATATTGAGATATTACACTATCTGAAAGCTCAAAGTGACCAACACTAATTTGACTACTACTTAATTACTATTGGAAGAAAAATGAAATCCAGTAATCGCGCGTATTGCAATTCCTGGCAATTTTGAATCAAATAAAATGCACACTACATATCTCCCGTGTTTAGTTACACTCACTTTAAAGTGCTTATTACCATTTCCTGATCTGTAGAGGTGATGCTTGTTGTTTAATTAGATTAAGTACTTCCCTGGGAGTTCACTAGAGCCACCGAGTGCATTAAGCCTGATAACGAATGGGAAAAGTAATAGTCTTGTACATATGTGTATGTGTGTGTATATGTCTGTGTGAGTGTGAATACGAGTCTGTGTGTGTGTTTGTTTGTTTGTGTCAAAAAAATGTGCCTATCATCACCTAGGTCGTCCTTTCTGTGGTGTTGGAGTCTAAACTAGCTCCACATGCTTTAAATGTCGTATGATTTATAAATGAACCCTTACGGTACCAGGTTTGGGTTCTTCATAGTCCTTGTGATGTAGAAGTTTATGGTACAACTTCATGACTATTGAGTTATAGTGGCACTTCTCAAAATGTGGGGTGCGCCCCCTACCCGGGGATGAAGCTAGACGTACTGAAGAATGGGGGACTTGAAGCACTGGCGGATCCAGAACTTTGGAGTGGGGGGAGCGATTTTTTTCCAAACCCTAACCCTAACACCCAGTAAACCCTAACCCTATGCATAAACGTGCGTACAGCATATATATATATATTCGATATATGATAATAAAATAAGACTGTTTCTCAATCTTCGGCGAAAAAAAAAAGAAAAAAAAAGAGTCATGTTGAGGCCTTTCTCTTGCAAACCTGAGGGTATGGGAGAGCGATGTAAGATTCCTCATTGGGGTTTGGGTTCGCCCCGACGCCAAAGGCATTTTCTTGCATTTTTCACTGCAGAAACGTATTCTCCTGACATCTACAGCTCAATATTTATCAGACTTGTTCGGGGCGAAGCTTCGACGCTAAAAGCGTTTTCTGGCATTCTTTACTGCAGTAACGCATTCTCCTGACCTACAGCTCATTATTCATTCTATTATAAAGGACATTTAAAAAAAAATGTAAAAAAATATTCTAATATGAATTTATAGTCCCTTAATGCATTGCAAATAAAACCGATTTGTTCTTTGAAAAGATAAGATACCCCATAGATTTAGATTTTTGCTTTGAGGATCACCGCCGAAAAAAAAATTATTCGATAAATAATATTCAATAAAATTCAAGCATAACTTGTGAGTTATAGTCCTAAATTTATTTAACTAGAAAGATATGAGATAGAGTAAAGGTAGGAAAAAGGCGACTAGGAAAAGATTATCTGGCTTTTGAACTCATCTCAACCGTGACTGTTATATTGAAAAATTTCATTAGAATGATAGCTTTTCCAAAGCAAAGTCTTTCTTAAAATAGTTATGATAAATTCATGTGAAATTACACAAACTCTGTCTGGACAGGGGAAGGGCGGTAAAGTGAAAACGATTAATCCTGGCTCCTTTTTATAATTTCTGCTAAAGATTGCATTTTGCATTAAAGAATATTGGTTGGGCGACTCGATATAAGAATTTACTTTATAGCATATATAAATTATATTAGTAGTGTATTTTTAAATTTTGTAATTTCTTACTATAATACAAAAAGAAAAAGTATTGGTTTGTCAAATTGGGGGAAGGTGATTGCATGTATCGCACTTCCACCTGTTTATATTATATAGATATTCAACTAATTTTGTTCACATACTATGATTTCTCATAAAATTAGGACCGCCCCCCCCCACTCAAAGGGTTTAAATGGAAAGGGCAGTAGAGGTATTCGCTCCTCCCCTTCCAATCGGCCAGCAGGTGAACGACATAATATAAAGACCGGTTAAAATTCCAATAACAAGTTTTAATCATATAGATACTTAATTGATTCTGTTAGAAAGCTGTGATTTCTACAAATAAATAGGACCGCCCCCCGCCACTCGAAAGTTTATGTTTGGGGGGGGGGGGGCGGATAGATGCCATCGCCCCCTTCCGACCCTACCAAATCGGCCAACATACTAGAAGGGGGGGGGGACGAAATAATCTAAAAATTGGTTGTAGGTTGAAATATAAATAATTAGTATATATTATTAACATAAGTCATAGATTCGTATACAAATTGTTTGAATTCTATACTAAAATTCGTCCGCCCCTCCCTCTTCGGGGGGGGGGGGGGGGTCGGCCGAGTGGGGGGGGTGATCGCCCCTACCGCCCACCCCCTGGATCCGCCAATGACTTGAAGATGTAAATGAACGTCTTTGTCGTTCTTGTTAAAAACACATATTCGGAATATTAATAAAATTCAAATTGTAATAAAAGTTTCAAAAATTTCAATACTTTTATTAAGAGACAATTCAGACAATTCGCAACTGTACGCTAGTTGTTTTTCCAGATATTCAGCGAGAAGCTGTAATAAGTTTCGGTTCATAGAATAACAAAATTATGACGTCACTTTTGAACCAGGAGCCCTAGTTCATATTGTTTTTCAAAATTGTAACTCTTTAGTTCATTTTAAAACAATCTATAATATTGCTCTCTCTCTCTCTTTCTCTGAGTTATATATACTTGAGTTACAATATAATTCTATATATAAATATAGATATAAAGATCTAGCGATATACTCAAAATAGTATTTCCAATTAATGCACCTCTCAGATCTATCACCCACACACTTTCAACTTAAGACAATCACAGCTCCTTTCAACTTCTATCTCAATGACTAGTGCTCGCGATTGTAGAACGGAGCAGAAAACTACAATTGTGTGCGCTGATTGAAATATATATCCGGTATCTGCAGAGAATAAGCAAAACAAATTTTGTTTAATTTCAAAGTTCAAGACTTTGAAAGTGACACGAGGCCTCATGTTTACATGTTGATTTCTTCCTGTTTGTTTGGCTTCATTGTTGGTAAAGTAGAAGTTGGATTTGTTTGGTTGTTGTTTCCTGCAACTGAAGTCCAGTTATGATGGTGTGTGACTTGATTTTCGTTAGGAAAGTCCTAGACTTTCGATTGATCTACCTAGATCAAAAGTCTCCTTGAATAAAGTCTTCTATCTCTTTTTTTATAGGGTTCAATCGGCACAGTGTTTCTCAAATTTTGCCCAGTAACAACCTCTATACCGAAAATGTACGTTCGCGTCACTATTAACTAGATAGTCTGATGTGCGCTATAATCTCCCCCAGTTTTTTTTTGTTTTTTTTTTACTGCAATTTGAATAATGGAATCTGATTCTCCTGACGTCTACAACACACCATTACACCTAGACAGGAACCCATGGCAGATTTAAGTTCAGATAATCAAGTTAAGAATGGGTGACACAAGTCGTTTGAGGCAGTAAAGTATAAACATTTCCCTTTTTTCGAGATACCAAACAAAATAATTAATTACCGATAGTTAATTAAGTAAAAATTTTTTTTATTGATTGTTGTGTTGTCAGGTAAAAGAAATAATTGTGCAAACGTTCAGCTTGATTCGAGATTGGGTGTGGGAGATATAACATGTACAACATTTTTACCATACAGAGAGTGAGTTGATATAAGCTTTGTAAAAATGAAATAGATATAAAATAAATAAAGCCAATAAAAAAAGGTTATAAATACAGTTTGTGTGGGAACACAAACTCAAAATCAGCCCTCGAAGTGGTCCACTCAAGCAGGTAAAAAGGCAGGTTTCAATATTTTCAAAAAGAATATCAGAATAAATTTCTATCAAAAGCAAATGACAAAGAAAATGGAGAAAGGAGGTTGACATCTTGTGTTGTGCCCCAACGTTCCAGCAGACCAAGAGATAGGTGAAAGTGAAGAAGATGTTCGATTTGCACCTGGTCTAACTGTCATATCATGATTATCTAGTTGATCTCATGGTTCTGTAAAGGGCCCAATCTCTTACTCAAAGTCTGAAGAAAAAAAAACATGTTCGAAATTCTCCCCCTCCTTTAGTTCAGTGTGGCTAAGTCTTTGTGTCGGCACATGGTAATGTACTCTATAATATGAAATGACTACTAATTAATTGATTGTTATTTTAAATTATGTTCCACTTATATGCTGACTAAAATAATGTTTTTCTCTTTAAAAATAAATGTTAGCACTTTTTGTTTGTAAACGTAATAGTTAGTAGGACAGCACTTACTGAACGTAGCAATACAACTGTAACAAAAATATTTTTTTTTTGGACAATAAATCTAAAACAGTTTGCATAAATGTGTTACAATATATGGTAAATGGTACTATCTCTTACTAAACAGTCTCCCTTGTTTGTTATTATTAAAAGTAAATAGTTGTAAAAATGGTATATTTTATGCAAAAACTGCTTGAATAGTTGATTTTAAAAATTAAATTTTTCGCTTTCAGAAAAAAAAACGTAGCCGTTGCATCAGAACTTTAAAATGTCTAAAATATCATGATATCGGATTTTCAATATCTTTTTAGTTTACGAGATCTAAACGGGACGGACGTACAGACAAACCACAAAAAACTAATAGCGTCTATTTCCCTTTCGGCAGCCTCTAAAAATCAATGATAGAGGTAGAGCTTTATTATTTTTTTAAAATAAAAATGTTATGTCACCCAAAAACTATCTTATAGAATTAAATTCAACAAATAACCAAAATATCTTCAAGGTATGTTTTGTGAACATATATTGTTTTATGTAGAATTATGAATGCTTATTAATCAAAAGTGTATACTGTACACTGAACCATTAACATCAAAGTAAGTTTTTCATTAATCCAGATAAAATTGTTCTCTTTGTTGTGGTCTATCTTAGGTCTACGTCATATTTCAACTAAAAAAAATATTTTTTTGTTCGATATTTTAAAAAAATGAACCTAATGATAAGTTATAGTACGTGAGCGAGGACTGAAAGATAGAAGAGGCTCTTTACATCAGCACTGTCCACTTGCAATATGGGCCAGAGACATAGATTCACATTGGCGTTGTTCTACAAGTTTAAATTGTGCTCAGTTCATTAGTTCTAGTATTCAAATAGTTTAAACTTGTATTTTGTGTACATATATTCTACATAGTGATCTACGATATTATCTTGAGAGCACTTATGAAAATATTTTTTTTTACGGACAAGGCTCTACCTCCATAACAAACAAAAAAAAAAAAAAAAGAAAACAAAAAACTTCAAAAAAAAACAACAACCTACAACAACAACTAATATTTATTTTTAATGTGCAAAGAATTCGGAAAGCTTTTTTAACTTTTTGATTGTTTTAAAATCTTTTATCAAAAACCATCAGTAAGTTTCTATATTTCATAAAGGCCAATGTAAATGAGCGAAAAAATGGCGGATGTAGGAGTAGAACTGACCACGCTTATAGGACAACCAATTCATGCGATCTAAAAATACTTTTTTTTTATCTACCATGAGGCTTCCCCCATTTTTATTTTTAGCCTCTGCTATGGGAGAGCTCCGTGAAGCCTTGCCTATAAATTATCAAAGTTGCTACGAGCATGAAGCAACTAATTTCAATAGTCTTAGATGAAAGTCATTCAGATACAAGTTTGAACATTTATCTAGACTTTTGTTTTTAACAATTTACTTGTAACTTTATTGCTGAGAAAGCACCATGATGAACACTTATACAATAGTCCCAGCTGCGGTGTTTGTGCTCCATGCCTTGTACACTATCAGCGCTGCTGCACTGCCCTACAGAAACCTGCCCGTGTTTCAAAGTACCATACGCAGTTCTCAACCAGACAATCTCTACGGAACCAACGCCAGCGTTTATTTCAATATCAGCTTAACACAAAATAATGAGTACCCGTCAGACACAGATATGACATGTCCAGCTAGCAGCACCAGGCCAGAACAAGGGCTAAATCTAATATCCAATTGCCCATGGAAATGGAACATAACAGATTTGGGCCGTGACTACTACCCAAGATATATCAGGCATGCTGTATGTGTTTGTCTGAAATGTAGACACAAAGATGCATTCGAGTGTGAACCTGTGCCCATTAACATAACCGTATTTCGAAATGTTAACGGTGGTGGTCAGATGCATTTGGTCGCTGAAGAAAAACAAGTGGCAGTGTCGTGTACCTGCGTAGGTAATGTGGAAACTGAAACAGTGAATACAGACCCGCAACTGCCTACAGCAGAAGAGTAATTTTGAAAACAAACCCACGGAACCAAAGGGAATTCATCTTTTACTTCATCGCTTAAACTTAATCTCATAACAGCAGTGGTCATGTTCTTCTCAAGTAATCATTAGCTTTGTGAATTGTAAAACATATGAAGTGCATTAACTCTTTGCTTTGGACTAAAAACATTTTCCGCTGGACCAGTGCATCTAGTCTTATGTGATGACTCATCACTTGACCACAGGGATGACTGTTTTTCTTTGTTTCACTTTCAGTGCCTTATTAAGTCATATTTCTGAATTTTTAAAGTTTTTTTTTTGTTTTGTTTTTTTGTACTATATTTGAGTCTGCCTTTTCCTTTAATTTAATATTTTTGTCCCGATGCTATTTATTAAAAGTAAGAACTTTCAATATATTTGATAGCATTTCAAATGTAAAAATGTACATGAGAAATATACACTCATTTCTTTTAATACTCATTTCTTCTCGTCCTAATAATTATCACTTATAGAAATAGAATTGAATTTTGAATGCACAGCACTTCTATGGATGAACTTGCTCCAACCACGTTCTCAGTGTATTAATGCCCCATGGGATAGGATTCTCTTCTTGTCATGTGCAATCAGTTTCATTGGAAGTTGGTTTGTTTTAATTTTTATTTGAACTTTTTGTGACTATGTCGCACATGTCTCATGTTATCTATTCAATCTTTTCTACCGAGCCCAATGATTTTTAAATATTGTACTCAAAGACATATATATATATATATATATATATATATATATATATATATATATTATAAATTATATCTAGAATGGACATGGAGATTTTTTAACACTACAAAATATGTTAACATTTTTTAGAAAGTTGAAACAAGGCTTTAATTTGTAAAGTAGTTATAAGAAGTAAAGTTGTTTTTTTCAGCACTAACCTAAGTAACATATAATTTAATTTTTAGATCTAGATCTAGTAATTGAACATCAAAAATGAAGAGTACTTTAGTCTCATAATTATTATTTTGCAATTTTTAGATACATAATCTAAAAGATCAATCTATTTAAATGTACATAAGATGATTAATATCAACAAACATGAATTATTTCGATCTAGGATTTTTGAAACATTTTCTCAATGGAAACTAACAGGAAATGGCTTTATTTTATATATTAGCGTGAAAATTAGAGCATGGAATGGGTTGCCTGAGCTAGCCAGGAAAACCAGTGACTTGGCAGAATTTAAGTCATTGGTTAATATGCATGACTAGATGCATGAAGCAAAGGACGTAATCATCTTCTTTTGTGAAGTAACGTCTGTATTAAATAAGATAAGATAATATATATAGTTCTGTGATTAATAGCCCATTATAAGTAAAATCAGAGAAACGATCTTGCATTATTTCAAAACTTTTCTAAGACAGAAAAGAATGATTGGGGCGACTTCCATTAGAAGTTTGAATAAGAGTTATGAACATAAAAAAAAATCTATATATATAGGTCTGTGAATCGATAATAGCGGATAAGAATTTGTTTCCGGTTTCCAGTCTAGATATGATATATAAGTCTTTGTGCTATTTCTTGTTCTAAAACCAGCTAGATGTTTAGCTGTGATTTAATCAGTAAATCATATTGATTCGTATTCCCCCCCCCCTTTTTTTTTACTTAACATCTGCATAAATTTCGCTTGCTTCCCTTTATCTTCTTGCTCTATCGGTATTTTTTTTAGATTGGAAAATTTAATTCTATCAAATTTCTTGTTTATTATAGATAACTACTGAGATTATCAAACGCTATGCATTTATTTTATTTTTTTAAAACCCTTTTAATACTTTTTAAAAAACTTTTAGAGCATCTGCGGTGGCAGTCTAATTTGATTACACAATATATTCTTATATGTTACATATTATTCTGACGTATGTCAATTACGATAATTTACATATAACATTCTCCAATACATTTTACATTCCTTAAACTTCATATCAATTACATTTTAAATTGTTATTTTCTCATCCACCTACTTTGTCTTATTTTAAGATATTTTTTTTATCCAGTTTTTAATTTATTTCCTTTCTATTGTTTTTCATAATATACATTGTATAAAAATTATCCTAGCCAAAATATTGTATTTGTTATCTCTCTTTGTTGTTGTGTGTCCATTCTGCCAACTCTGTCCACTTTGGTTACCCTCTCCTCTGTGCCCTCTCTGTCCACGGTGTCTCCTTTTGTCAATTTTTTGGTAGCTAATAAAGAAAACGGCTCTTATTACAGGAGCCACTTAGAACCATGTATTTTCAGTTATCGTTAGGCAAAAAATATCGATAATTTCAATAAGTCCACAAAGTATCGATAATTTCAATAAGTCCACAAAGATTCACTTTCAAATTAGTGTATATGCAATAGGTGGAAATAATTTTCAAATGTATTGTCCTTAAACACATAATGTAAAACAATTGTTTTTATTGGTTTCTAAATATAATGACTAAATTTTTAATTAGCAAAACATAAGAAATGTACATATTATTCAACTGATCATATTTTTAATTAGATACTTCGTATTATATTGTATAATTGTCATTGTACACTGTGCTACATATATATAACATTTTTACATTCAAAACATAACATTGTATAAATGAATAAGGACATATTAGTTCTCTGTACATATCATACACATTGCAAATGCTTTTATTCATTTTGCATTACAACTAAAATTATCAAATTAAACGTTGTTTCGTGTTTTTCTGTATCTACCTTTTTATGTCAAATATTTCTCTCCTATACACGTGAAATAATGAGATGCTTTTAGCTACACACGTAGTAATAGAAACTAAAATACAAATAATAAGCCTTTTTACAATTCCTTCTATAAGGTTGCAACTTCTTTTTTGGTTCAAAAGGGCGAGTGGACACTGGGCTGGTATTTCGTAAACTAGAAATTTGACAGTGTATGTATATATTTGAAACAACAATCTAATTGGCCACACAGTGAAACCTCTGGTTTAACCGTTTAAAAAGTTTAAAATGTAATTATTTTTGTCTTATTTTTTTTTTTAGTTTTAATACGGCTTCAACGGGAAAATCCCACTGTCGACTCAAATGTTTCTTTGTATTGTTACGCTTCTATCTCCTAATCATGTCTTCTGTAAACACTGCTAAACACAACACAACAGATCTAACACATCAAGAACCTGACAACAAGAGCTCCACAATAATCTGGTACTTCAATGAATGGATAAGTAGATAACAGCCAATACTAGACAATTGGCAACAAACACATTAACAACTAAAATGTTACTCTGTACATCACCGTACAAAACTCTACTGTCTCTCTTTCTGGACTCGTACATCAACACCTGAGGACTCAACCTTCATAGCCAGACTAACAGTCCTAGTCTCCTCCGTGTCCTGTCTTGAACTCCGCTTTTCCTAAACACTGTGTCTCTGGTCTGCGCAGGCTTATGATCATCTTATCTTATCTTATATAATACAGACGTTACTTCAAAAAAGAAGATGATTACGTCCTACGCGTCATGCATTTAGTCATGCATATTAACCAATGACTTAAATTCTGGCTAGCTCAGGCAACCCATTCCATGCTCTAATAGCACTAGGGAAGAATGAGTATTTGTACACATTTGTCCTAGCATATGGGACGAGGAATGTGCCTTTATCTTTGTGTCTTTCAGAGTATTTTATTAAATTTTGTTTTTGTATTTGAAGATTATGGTTCAGTGTTATATGTATAATTGCTACTTTACTTTTGAGTCTTCTGTCCTGAAGGCTTTCTAAATTTAGTGATTTTACTATAGGTGTTACTCTAGTCAAATGTGAATATTCATTTGTTATGAATCTCACTGCTCTATTTTGTGTCTGTTCCAGTTTCTTAATGTTTTCTTGAGTTGAGGGGTCCCAAACGGAGGATGCATATTCTATTATTAGCCTAACCAAGGTTAAATAACATTTTAGTTTTATGTTCTTATTTGATTTATAGAAATTTCTTTTAATAAATCCTAATGCTTTGTTTGATTTTTTAATAGTTTCATCAATATGTGGATTCCATGACAGTTTTTCATTTATTATAACACCTAGGTATTTTGCGTTTTTAGTCTGTGTTACTGGTTTGCCATGAATAAGATAAGTGGAATTAATTTGTTTTAGATTTTTGTTACTCTTAACAACTGACATTTTTCTGGGTGGAAAGACATAATTGATTGCCATTTCTGTAATTCATCTAATTCTCTTTGTAAAATATCTGTGTCTTGTGTTGTTTTTATTGTTCTATATATTATGCAATCGTCTTCAAATAATCTGACTTTTGTTCCTGAAGTAATGCAATTTGGTAAATCATTTATGTAAATTAAAAATAGTAGTGGACCCAAGACTATTCCTTGAGGTACACCTGAGTTTACTTTTATCGGTGTTGATTTAGAGCCATTTATCATTACAGTTTGTTCTCTCCCTATCAGAAAATCTTTAATTCACTGATGCAGTGGACCATTAATGCCAAAATATTTTAATTTTTTAAGCAAACTATGGTGGTGAACTTTGTCAAAAGCCTAAGAAAAATCTAGTAAGATAGCATCTATTTGTTCACTATTATCCAAACCTTTAGAAAAATCATCAATTAGTCCTATTAGTTGTGTTTCACATGATCTATATTTCCTAAAGCCATGTTGGTATGGTGTGAGGACATTTTTTTGTCTAAGTGGTTTATGATGTTGCTACATATTATGTGTTCTAGGATTTTACATGTGATGCTGGTAAGTGATACTGGTCTGTAATTTCCTGGGTCAGATTTTTCTCCTTTTTTAAATAGGGGGGTGACATTAGCTTCTTTCCAATCCTTTGGTACTCTGCCCTGGTTAGGTGAAGCCTGAAATAGTATTTTGAACACTGGGTCTAGCTCATTGCTTAGTTCTTTGAGTAATCTAGCTGGAATACCATCAGGTCCAGACGCTTTATTTGGTTTGGTGTTGGCTAATAGTTTTTGAATTCCATTTTCTTGTACTACTATATCTTCTATGTTGTCTACTTGGTTCAAATTCAGTAATATGTCTTTGTCTCCTGGGGCTGAGAATGCTGATGCAAAGTATTTGTTAAGGATGTTTGCTTTAGTTTCATTATCATTAAGTATTATGTTATGTTCATCTTTTAATGGCGCTATGCCTGTTGTTTCCATTTTCTTAGACTTAATGTATGACCATAGGTTTTTGTAGTTATCTTTAGATATTACATTGTTTATGTATTCACTCTGCAGCTGTCTGCTTACTTTTTGGGTTAAGTGTTTAATTTTTATATACTTTTTGTAAACTCTTTCTGCCTTAGTTTCTTTAAATTTTCTATATAGGTTTTCCTTCTGTTTACAAAGCTTCTTTAGTCTATTATTAAACCAGCATTTATTTATTTTGTTTGATGCGTATTTAGTTGGTATATGATTTTCTATAATGCTTTTAAGATGGTTTTTAATGAAATTCCAGAGGTCATCGACTGGTTGGTTAATGTCTTTTTCTAATAAGAATGTTTGTTGAAAGTTTAATGCAGCTTGGTGTAGTTGTGTTAGGTTACATTTATTCCAGAGTAAGATTTTTCTTTTGGGTTTTTTATTGGCTACTGCTTTTATCTGACTGTGTATTTTTATGATCTCATGGTCTGATAGACCAGGGATAATATCATAATCAACTACTAATCCAGGTCTGTTGGTTAAGAAGAGATCTACATGTGTTGTTTAATCTAGTTGGCTTTTTAATGATTTGATCTAAACTTAGGTTGTGTAAAGTTTCTATGAAAAGCTCATTTATGTCCTTAAGGTTTTGGTGTTTATCTATGGTTAGTGTTTTCCAATTTATATCAGGTGGGTTGAATTCACCCATAATCCAAAAAACTGCATTTTTATTTGTCTCTTTAAGTGTAGTAATCTTATTACATAGTTCCTGCATGTATTCTAAACTAGAATTTGCTGGTCTGTAAATGCTGCCTATTATTAGGGATGTTGAGATGGTATTAATTTTACAAAATGTTGATTCTATATTTTTTGAGTTAGGTAAGGTAATTTCTTCGGCTATAAGAGTGTTTTTTTTATTGCTAGAAGAACTCCTCCATGATTATCAGCCCTATCTTTTCTAAAAATTTCATAATTACTATTGAAAATTTCTGCATTATAAATTTCAGGATGTAGCCAAGTTTCTGTTCCTGCAATTATGTCTGGTTTCTCACATTCTAATAAAATTTCTAAGTCTGCTGTTTTGTTCCTAATGCTTTGAAAATTTATTACTAAGGTTTTAAGGTATTTTGGTATTACTTTTTTAGTAGGTTTGTTTAGTGAGGCTGTTGTATTAATTTTAGTAGATTTAGGTTTAACAGGAGTGGATCTGGCTAGTGGTTGGTGAGTTTGGTTTGGGATGGTGTTTAGGATATTGTATGGGTTAGAAGTGTCTGCATCAAAGGAATCAAACAGTCCTGATGTAAACTGAGGTAACCCACACGGTACACAGTGCCATGATGCGTCTTTGTTGCCTAAGGCATAATACACAGGTGTATTCATATGGAGTCATGATGCATGGTACCATTCATCGCAGGTGTCACATTGAATGGCTTTCTGTTTCATGGTGCATACTTTTTTGCAGATGTTGCATCTATCTTTAGATCTAGGCCCTGGATTTGACTCTACATCTCCTGCTATTAATATTAACAGTGATAGGTATTTATTTCTGCTGTGTCTGATTGAGAACTTCCATTTGTGATGGGTGATCTTCTTTAATGTTATGGATGTGTATGTTAGGTTATTTTTGAAGTTGCATTGATCTAGAGTGTGATGATTGATTATGACTGTTGTTTCCTTTTTAAGTTTAGTATTGACTGAGGTGGATCTAGTTCTATGTTCAGCTAGTGTGTATTTAGTTATTATTAGGATAAATAACCAGAGCCATTTCATGATGACTGTTGTTGATTTTAGTTTTTAAAGGTCTAGTCTAATCTAATTCTTTGAAACATAGACAATAATAAATAGTAACAAAGATGACTGACCCGTGAACTCATTCATAATTATTATGATTTCTAGATATAGCTCTAGAGTAGATGAAAGAAATTTAGATTAGATCACAAGAAGTGAAGGAATAGATCATCATCAGATGACCATAACATGGGCGCTGTTCACGTGCAAAGTTCATGCCAGTACTGTCCCTTGCCTTTCAATACAACTGTATTACTGGCCTGTGTCACCTATGTCGCTAATCACTCACAGTGAACCCTTTTGCGTCGCGAATATAGTTATAACAGTATTCAGTAAAGAATGAAATAAATGAACAGACCTATAGTAACATTTCACGCATGTCTTTACTTCCAGTCCACGTGCCCTTATCAAGTAATTCGCCACACTGAAGAGATGGATTGTGCAAAGCTGACTGGAAAGTCTCCTTGCAATAATGAAATATAACAAAATATAAATAGAATAAGAAATTATATAGACCATCATCAGCTTCATACTGGAGAAATTGATTGCAAAAAAATAATGATACCTGTTTAATATTATATTGTTGATCGGAGAGTTCAACTTTATTCAATCAATTTATTTCCATATTTCCACTTCTTCCCTGTTTGAAAAATGAACCCGAAATAATTAAAATTAAATATACGTTTCTCTTAGTTTATGGATCAAAAAATCTTTATATTAATAGAGATAATAGTAATAACTTTATACAATTAAATAAGGACATATTAGTTCTCTGAACATATCATTATTTTTCCACAAAAGCCCTTAACATTCCTAGGAAGAAACTCGTCAAAGGGACTGCAATGTTTTTTGTTTCTCTTTAACAAAACTCGACCCTGCCAACGTCAGAGAATGAATACTCGTTCGTTTCTAACATAATAACAATGGGAATCAACATCACAATACAAACGGAAAGAGAACAAAAATAAAACCTAAGTTTAGAGATGAAGCGGCCATGAAAGCTATCTAAAATAGCTATATACCATGTTGTTATACCGAGGAGATAGTAACTGCTGACCTCGAAGACACAGTCGTAGCCCTAAACATTCCTAAGAAGATCCTCGTTACCTTTCAGAGGGCAGTAGTGCTGTAGACCCTTCCATGCATCAAAAAATTCCTAAGTGGACGCTGTTGAGAGGACTACTATAAAATTGTGTTTTCTTTAAACAAGCTCAATCATGACAGTGCAAGGTTTTCGTTTATTTAATAATAATAATAATACGAGTAAAAATACTGAAAATAAACCGCACCACTATACAACAATGTAAGGAAAACCGAAATCGGAAAACAAAGGGAAAGAACACTATAAAAAGCCTGCATGTAGTCTAATAAGATTAAATGTGTATTTCCTTTAAGCATAATCTCAACTCTAAATGCCTAAGTGAAAGGCTGTTGGTCTTTGTGCTAGCCACATGACATCCTTGTGTACCGTTGAAACAGATGCCCTATAGATCGCACGTTCTGAGAGGGTGACTTCAATGTCTTACTGTCCCACTCTAATGGTTTGGCGTCACCGACTTTGGAAATGAATCATAGAACATTATGATGTAAATTAAGATTTCATGTAATATTTTATATCAAACTAATACTAAAGAAAATTTAACAATAACAATTGTTATGGCACGATAAGGAATTAATTATTTGTTTCGGAAATAGGGGAAGTGACGAGACTTTAAAAAGAAGGATAGGGTTTTAGAGTCGGAACGAAATAGAAGTCGGCATCAACAGACGGCCTTCGTGTCATTGTAGAAATAAGTAGCATTTTATGAACGCAGCTGACATTCGTCGGTTCACCTTCATTGTTATTAACGTGTTTGATATCCAGTATCAGCGTCGACTACCATCTATTGATTGTTCGGCCTTTCGCCGGTGTTAGTGGATTCCAAATATAGTTTATTGTTACCTCCATTTGATTTGAATTCGATACCGCGGAAGCGCCTAACACAATACATAAACTTTTAAAAATTCTTCTAAACTTCTGGATATACTCCATATAAAATATCTATCAACACTCTCAAAGGTAAAAAAAACAACATAAAAACTTTTACAACTTATAATTGATAGCTATTTAGAGTACGATTCAGAGTAAATCAATAGAATCTGATGTATTGATTTTCTACGAATTTACATTAAATAGGTTCCTACTCCTAATGCTATATGTTATATAGAAAATTGTAAGATAAAATTAATGAAACCACGGTGCTAAACGTTTCGTGAAAAGGCTCCTTCACCAGTCCTTGCCTCGTTCTCACTATTGAATAAGTGAATGTTTCTTCAATCAAGATTTCAATAACAGTTCTGTAGGTCTTCAAGAGTTAAATCGTTCTATTTCAAACAGTTCTCTGAGACTTTAAGAGTTCAATCAATCTATTTCGAACATTTTTTAAAGAGTTAAAACCATATATTTGGAAACGTTATCTGGTCTTCAAGAGTGAAATCCATTTAATCCGTTTAATTATCTCTCGAAATGTTATTGTTAGTTTTCTTCTTATAACCAGTGTGTTGACACCAGCAGACGAGAGATGCGAAAGCCGTCGTCTTATTAAAACACTTATATAATGGTTTGCAAAATAGACTGAGCCCCCTTTTGAAAAAAAACAAAACAACCCCAAGACTCAATGAACAAGCACTTGAAATCATTGTAACAGCCCACTTACAGCTCTAGTGCAGTGCTTCACAAGTGTCCGTCGTCTCGTAACTTTATTATGACGTCTTACCAAAAAACGTCTTATGTCGGAGAAACATTGAAGTCTGATATGTTGAACAGAGACACAGTATCCTTTAGAGTTAAGTCATTCAGATTTAAATTTCAAAATTATTTTACCACCATGAAGGCCACACTATGGTTCGTGAGTCATATACTGCCTGTAACGAAATGCTATATGGCCGCTTAAAATATTTTTCCAATAAAGGCACTTTACCATATTCTACATGGTGCGGTCCGTGACAAGCGTGTTGGAAATTAATTTGACCCCAAGGCTGAAGAATTTTGAGAACCGCTGAATTACTACTCAGTAAGTTCAGAGTGACCTCGAGTAAAGAAAAAAAAAAGGAATTTTTTTTTAATAAGACTAGCATATTGAAAAAAAACACACCACTGGCTAGACCCTTAAAGAAAATGAACTGTCTCGTCACCTGACCAGCTAGACATTAGAACTGCACAACCCAAAACACTAAGTCTCCGAGATAAACCATTCAGTAAAAGAAATTTTTTCTTAACATTGTACTACTATAAATCCTGCATTCAAACTTCATCAATGTAATAGTAGATTCATGGAAATGTAAAAAAAAAAAAAAAAAAAAAAAAAAAAAAATCAAAATCTCTTTAAGTTCATCATCAAATTTCAATTAGTGTTCATCACGACATTCAATTTCTTTCATCACGTGGCCATACTCGCTGCAATCACGTGGAACATCTTTGTTTAGCAGTTTAACACTGAGGGAAGCAAAAGCTGCTAAAGCAACATACAATCTTTAAACAGCTGACATGTTTGCTTTTGTTAGAGCGATTAGTTTGCTCTTAAACACAAATGTAAACAAGGTTGTGTTCTGGCTCCAGCCTGTTCGACATCCTCTTCTGATTTGTACTCACCAGTATTTTAAATCCCTGAAAGATGAAGTATATATCGATAGTAGATCTTGTAGAAAGCTATTTAATCTGGCACGCCTTAAAGCCAAAACGAAGGGACGGCGTATCTTGATTAGAGAACTGCTGTTCGCAGACGATGCGGCACTTATATCACATTCACAAGAAGGATAACAAGGCTTGCGAATGCTTTGGCAGCTGGTTGTCAAAAGCTTAACCTTACAAGAAGCCCCTCCAAGACCGAAATATGGGCAGAAGACGTCGCAGAAATACCTGCGATATTTTGTCGGAAATCGGTGGTGCAGGAATTTACCTACTTGGGATTAACAATCGCCAGCAACCTAGATTTAGACACTGAGCTGACAAAAAGAATAGGAAAGGCTTCTGCAGCAATGGCAAAACTCTCCAAGCGCTTCTGGGAAAATGTCTAATTGACTACGGAAATCTAAATCCTAGTCTACAATGCCTGTGTAGTGAGCGCCTCTTCTTTATGATAGTGAGAGCTGGTGGCATAAATTAAATAAATTATCGCTGCATGCGACACATAATGTGCATCTTCTGGAGGAATCATGTCTCCAACCAGGATGTTTTGAAACCGGCCAATTTGCACAGCATCTATGCTCTTCTGACACAGAGAAAACTAGGCTAGCTCGAACATGTCACCCGCATGTCGGATGGAAGATTTCTTAAAGACATCCACTATCCTGAGCTTGCAGAGGGAGTCAGACCCAAGGGCCGACCAAGACTAACCTACAGAGATGTCTGCAAGCGAGACATGAGAGCCACGGGCCTAGATCTAAGTATGTGGGAGGAGATAGCCCAAGACCGGACAGCTTGGAGACAGACTTTGCAGCTCCAGAATTGGCTTGATTAGCAACACCAGATTCTGCCTCTGTCTCAAGACGAAACTAAAACCGATGACTCATCTGAGCGCATCCATTGTCTTCCGAGACATATACAAACAAAAGAATGATATATTTTTTTTAAAGGAACATTTCCCCTCTCCCAATTTACTTTCCCGCCCTTTACCAAAAAAAAAAAAAGAAAGAACCTCAGGTTAAGAGAATGTATAAATCTGCTTAGAGTATATACAATGCTAATGATAGGCCAATAGATCCTAACTTAGAAACTGCACAAAAGGTTTTTGAGGGTCTTTAGATTTATTTCCTAATTTAATAAAGACACGCGGGAAAACCTGCTGACGTATGTATAAGAGAAAGATTGTCTAGACTTTCATATCAAATGTAAATATTAAATTATTATTCTTCAAAAACAATTATAACGATCAAACCAGAGTTTTTATTGTTTGGTTAATGAGCTTATAATTCGTTTCCAAAATATATAAATAAATTGTAAAATTTAAATAGGCAAATCTTTAGAGCCTTTTTCGAGAACCGTGTCCAGGCAGGATTTAGCTTCCTCTTCCCATTAAAAAATTGTAAGCTGAATAGAGGAATTGTAAAATAATAATATACACAAATTGCAATAAATAGAAGCATAGATTTTAATGCTTTAGTTCTATTTTATTAAAAATATTTTACTATTTTGTCCAGTTAAAACATGAGTCTAAATTCTTGGTACAATTTGTTTTTATATTTTTCCCTCTTTTCATTAGGGAATGGTTAAGGAGAAGGTAACTCCAGTAAGAATGTGTCAAATAAGCAAAGAACATTTTTAATTACTACTTTGAAAAAAAAAAGTCTGCTTCGGGAGACAACTTTTGTTAGAACTTCCGTTCTCGATGGGATCGATTACTTCCCTTAGTATTTCAATTTTCACATCCTACGCAAAATAAATTCATTTTTTTAAAATTCTAAGTCTGGGAATAATTTTTCAGACAAAACATGGGTGTAAACATGTTTTTTTAAAGGGGGTGGGGTTGAATAGGTACAAGTTTAAAACACCCCTCCAGAGGGCTTTAAGTTTAAGAGGGTTTTGAGTTTAAAACCCGATACAGAGAGTTTTGAGGTTTAAACACTTTTTTTCATTATTCTAAAACAAACTACTGTCACCAAATTATTTGAGCGACAAAAACCCTTTTCGATATAAAATCTAAAACCATTTACAGTGAAAATTCCATGAGCCAAGAGGTGTGACAAATTTCTACCAATCACTGGGCTGCATAAATAAAGTGCTTAGAATAGCAGTTTTGGTTTTTTATTTAAATTTTTTTAATAGCAAGTTAATGCACTGTAGATACCGCAGAAAATGTTGTTTTTTTTTAAAGTTTTAAACACTGGAAATAGTTCTAGGCGCCCCTCTCACACACACAAAAATTCCACCCCCCATAAAACCTACCCCGACAAATATCCTGGTTATAAACGTAACTAATGATTCAGAAACATTTTGAATGAAAAATGAACAAACTAGATAATAATACTTTCTGTTAAGCAGGAGTCAGAAAGTAACCATTAATCTACGGCGAGAACCAGAGCACTTGCAATAACCAAATAGTTGCTTAGAAGGTCATAGACGGAGTCAGTCACGGAACTTTCCTGGCTTGTCGCTTCGCACTAATGATAATATGAGGCATCTTCTCTACCGATGCGCTGTCCGAATGCAGAAGCCAAATGGATGTTCTTTAAGAACATGGTGTACGATAGGAGCTACTGTTGTTCCTTGACATTCGCAGATCCGACTTCTCGCGGAAGGGTTCTATCATGGGTTTTCAAAAAAAAAGAATAAAAAAAAAATACACGGGTTTTTCCAAGGCCACCCGATATATTTGCATAGTAGCCTAATGTAAAATAAAAAAATTAATACGTTATCGCCAAACATTCTGGATGCTGATTGGCCGAACTAGCCGTATAGAACATTAACTGGTTCAATCTAGACCAGTCGTTATAGCAGGCTTCAACACTGACCTGCGACGTCACAACCTGTGTAGACCAATAGCTCGTTGGCCCATCACAGGTCGTGATGTTAGAAACAGTTGGCTTGTAAAGATTACTAAGCAAATTGTAAAATGTTATTTAGGAGATGAAAGTGTTAGGGGATATCTTGTGATACTGTTCCTATCCTAAAATAGTGTACGTGTAGGAAATTAAATACAACAGAAATATTAATTTCGCTGGCGGTCTCGGAACGTATCTCCCTCAAAAGTCAAGTAAACACTATATTTTTACATTAATTTTCAATTAAAAAAATTTTTTTTTTTCAAAAGTTGCAATATGTTACACCGATATCATGTGGATAGAACTATAGCTATCAATTGGTTCATATTAAAAGTACACCGGATGTCGTTTATTTACGAAATTAAATATGTTAATTGGTCGCTCAAAGCCGATTGTTTTCAACTGGTCCTCAATTTGTACCAAGATTCGTCACTGAATCAACCGCTGTAGAAACTGTCATTAAACATCACTTTGATAGTTGCAATCAAGGATTGTCATGAACAATGGGCATAATTAGGGGGTTTGGCGTTAATCCCCCTCCCGAAATAAAATCCTCTCCCCCCGCAGCTGGGGGATGGAATTTTATAACTGATATTTTGCTTTAATTTTGTTTTTTTTTACGTGAGATTTTAATGTTAAACCATTACCTGCAATGCGCAGCCAAGGCACGTTTTGAGTTTAAAATCCCTCTTCATAGGAGTTTGAGGTTAAAACCCCATATTCTTTAAAACAAAAATAATGTAAACGACAGTTACCAAATTCCATGAGAGTAACCAAGGAATATTTTGAGTTTAAAACCCACTGCAAATTTTTATATTACGATAAAAACTTTAAAAAAGACTAAAGCATACTACAGTTACCAGATTCTATGAGAGTAGCCAAGAGGGGTTATGAGTTTAAAATCTCCTCATAAGGCCTTTAAGTTACCCCCCCCCCCCCCCCCTCAGAAGGTTTTGAGTTTAAAACCCTCTGCAGCGTTGTTTAAAGCTAGAAACCACCTCTTCAAAATATAACTAAAGCAAACTACAGTCACAAATATCTGTGAGTGTAACCAAGGGGGTTTTGAGTATAAGCCCCCCCCCCGACAGAGGGTTTTAATGTTAAAAACCCCCAGACACCAGTCCTTTTCTATCTAAATACCAGTACTGACCACCGACACACTCAACACAGTTCACAGATAGCACAAAGGACGTTCTTTTGAGTCAAGACACCTCAGACTTTAATAACTTACAGATCACTCCAGCCGGATCTTCAACAGTCCTTCTTCCTGTAGAAAAAACATGTCTTCTCCACTACTTGTGTTTAATGGTGCTCTCATGCGCGCTATCGGTGTAGCGCGGGAGCGGAGTTACAAACATGTTAAACTCGTTGATGTTTTGTATCGAGTCTTGCATAGTTTGAGGTTAACCGACAAAATAGCGCGAACAAAATAGCGTCGACATAATAGCGCGAAAAAATATATTTCAATCATTTTGCAAGAAGTACTTTAGATATCGTAAAATTTGAATACAGCCACTATTTCTTTTTGATTTAATGTTAACATAATATATAACGTATATTGTCTCCTAATTCTCTTTACAAAACTTCTAAAATGAGACCGTTACTAATTTTAAATATCACGAATCGGCACCTATAAAATATTTTTTCTTCTTAACTATAACTGAATGTGACATTTAATGTAAATTGCGATTCTCCGCTCTCGTGAAAACCAGTGGTCTTCTGATGGGATGAGTACATTTGAAAGGAAAAAAAATGTCTCTCTAACCTTTGTTCCTTCCTCCACATAGTTCTTCACGACCATCACCTTGTAGTGGAGGAAGTCTCTCGGCACGTGGCGGCACATCATGGGAATACCAAGAAAATCCTACGGCCTCGTCACATTACGGGAGAAGCTAGCAATAACTCCTGAAAGCCAGGACAAAGTGGATGTAATTTAATGATTATCTCGTTGATGAAGACCGGACAACGGCTTAGGATTTATTTATTTTTGACCAAGAATAACAACTGATGGGAATTGACCTTGTCGCTGATATTCTAAGTACATGTAATATATTGGTCTCACTGAGACTCGAAGCGACTATGGATCGTCATCTACATCAAAGAGTGAGAACAAAGCTTGAGCATTAGAAATGGTGAGAACGACGTCGACCACATTGCAGTTCCACCTTTCCACGCAGAGGATGTGTCCAAAGGAATGACAGGTGCTGATACAGACTCTGCCAGGGTCATTGGCACCTGATGTTTCCCGAGGGTTGACTTCCGAAGCCTTTCCCACTTTGAGTATAGCCTCAACGCAGCAGTTTTTAACATTTTTAATTTAGAGATAATTTATTCTTCACTAATGTAAGTAGCCAGACAGAGTTAACGAACCCCTCCTGTCCGAAGCTTATTGGTTTTGCTCGGTTGCTCTCCTCTGCCCCTTCTTCTGTTATTGATAACAGTTCAGTCGGACCCAATCTCTGAGTTAGACATGGTGGCCACGAGTTGGACTGGTTGTCAGAGACTATTATTATAATGACAGAGAGGGCATTTAATAGGTAATAGATTGCCTTCACTTTTCAAGACTTCCGACAATGTCATCTTACGGAACCACGTGTACAGTTTGGTTGAAAATTAATGTATTATAAAAATATGGTTGCATCTAGAATTAACAAGCTGCACAATAAGGTGAAATAGGATTGTTAAGTACTTTTCTAGTTTAATGAGATCTAAACTTGATAAACGGACGTATGGACAGACGGGTAGACAGAACACACTAAACTAAATGCAGTTTTTTTATCTTATGGGGGCTGCAAAAAAGGTTTATGCGTATTCGTATGCAATGCCTACCAATATAACAACAAATTAAAGCACAGTGAAGGCCTTGGTGAGATTAAATTTTCAAAAGAGCCATTCATTATTGAGGCATAAACGTGACAAACATGCGAACGAGCCCAATAGCTGTTTTTCTCTACGGGGGATGCGGAAATGTAACAGAACAGATTAGTGACCTATGATTTGGGGTCAAAATACTTTCATTGCATGTGTAAACATCGAAGAAAAGTTATGAATAGGTTGAAGGATGAACCAGATCATTGCAATATCAACAAGTTTACTAAGAAAATCGTTAAAGAAATTAAGGTCCATGTAGGCTTGTAAAAATGCGTTCTTTTTTTTACCCCGCTCCTTTTCCCGCCCAGCCATGCCAGATACAACTTCATGTACAATTACGCTGCTGCGATAAGTCATTCAACGAAAGTTGACATGTTTAGTGAGAACTTTGAAACCGACAAAAAAGTAGGTCATCGTGACAGCAAGCTGGATTTTATGTAACTAGCATTATCTCACGTACTATTGTTTCTATTTATAGATATTATAGACAATGTAAATTAATTATGAAAACAATATTTGAAAGTCAAATTTCGGCCCAGATTTCTCATGGCTCCAAAAGTAACACTATAAACCAGGCATGTCGAACACATTAAGGTGTATGGGCCACATAAAAACTTACTATAACCTGAGGGACCGCAGCCAAAAATCAGTTGCAAAACAATCTACTAGTTTTATGTAAATTAGAAACAAAACAATAGAATACAATAATTAATGGCATCCCTGTCCCTTAGTGAGCTAAATTTGTAGTACAATTAGGTAACTAAAAATTACTATGAGACAGATTACTCATTATTTTGTTTGTCCTGATGCTTGACATCTTTTCTAAAATAAAAGTTTATTAATGTCAGGTTTAAGTTTGTTTGCCACGGACACTTTCCTCACTTATGACAAATTTTGATTAGATGACTTAATCTTTTTTAGTTTCTGACACGTTCAGAGGGGATTAAGATTTTCTCTTCATATTTGGTTTATCCACAGTCGTAATTTTGCTTGAAAGCACTTCACATGAGTGCACACAGTTGTGACAATTTTGCCTGACCAGTGAGATCAACTGCAAAGGGCTAATCCCGAACCCATTCGTCAGTTTGGAAAGTTCAACAGGTTCACCTTTCATGTTCAGAAACAATACAATTTCCTCACGCAGTGCAAAAAATCTCTTCAATACTTTATGACTTGAGAGCCAGCGGATTTCTGTGTAGTAGGGAGCACAATTAAATTCGTGTCCAATGTCATCCAGAAGCATTGAAAATTGGCGATGACTTAAAGAGAGCGACTGAAACCGGTCTTATTACGTGTTGGAACTGTAATTGTTGTGCGCAGAATTTTTCTTGGTGAATGATGCACTGAAAATGAGGAAATTTAAAATGAGCATCAGTCTCTTTTATATTTGCAAGTAACTTTGCATCAAAACCATTTCATTTCATGGTTGTTGCGCCATCCTTTGTTAGACTAGCTAGCTTTACCAAAGGTAAACAATATCACCTGTTATTTTCTCAAAAACATCCTCGCTTGTTGTGGTGTTATGCATAGAACAGAACTCAAGTAGCTCCTATTGTATCTCGAAATTCCTACCACAGGCTCTTATGAATATAGCCAACTGTGCTACACCCGTTACATAAAAATGACTCATCGAGAGCCAATGAAAATAATTCAAAATCAACTATTTTGTTCTTTAATTGTTGACTGACATGTCATTTATTCTATATGACACAGCGTTCCTAGTTAACGCTATTTCTTTGAATGTTTTCACCTTTTCTGGAAAAATTACTTCGGGAGCTTTAACGACACAATCCTTCATAAAATCACATTCACTAAATGATTTGCTATGGCTTGCAATTAAGTTTGACGCTTGCTTTCACTACTGACTCACTCTTGTTGTTCAGTTTAACAAATACAATTTCAATTCAAGTATCTTGTCATCTCTTATTTACCGGCGTAATAGTTTAACATTATTTTGATAATTTTTGAGGTGGCCAAGTGGGCAGCATGCAAAGTGGTCGCGGGCCGCATGCGACCCCCGAACACCGTGTTTGACATGCCTGCTATAAACACTATCACGTATCATTTGTCCGACATTTTATTTCATTTCTTTCATTCCATTCCATTTCATTTTATTATTTAAAATATAGCTCAGGCCAAGGTCAAATCTCAGACCTACTTAGCGACCTAATTTACTATGGTTTTCTAATGGGAATCCCTGGTCCTGTAACGATTGTTTGTTAGAGAATTTCTGATTGGTTGGAAGTCAGCTCAGTCACGTGATGTTGCTGCATGCTGAACAAAATATTGGAAATAATTCCCCAGTCGAAGGTAGATCTTCATCCCAGCAAGACGTAATTGTTAGCCTGTCTCGAGCCGATTCTCATACTGTGTAGATTGTTTAATATCCAGTAGAAATCTTTTGAATACTCTAACAAAGTCACAGTTTATTCTTGTAATTATTGTATATTGCTGTTTCAAGTTTTAAATTAAATGTTTCTGTATTTGAATTAAGAAGGATTTTTGCCTATTCATTTCTAGATTACATTTAGATCTAGATATAACTTAGTCCTTAGCAAGTCACATTAATTCTTCTAGACAGCTGACATCTTCTAATCCTCGGCATCACGGTTACAGGATCTTTATTCAGGAGGCAAAAGATCTTTCAATATCATTACACTTCTAAGAGCTTTTAGACCGTAACGCATGACTCCTTAAAAGAGCCTCAATGACCGTGATAAACACATTCCAATATAATTTACTTCATTCCAGATAGTTTATAGGCCTATTACTATATCACAAAAAAAATGAGGAGCACTTTGCAACCTTTCATAGTATATATAATAAGTAAACTTTCAATTTTCATCCAAGATGAAATTTATACATAGTAATTTAATACCCGAACTACGATATGGTTGAAACAGTTCGTATATGTGTATTTCGAATTCAGCACTTTTAACCCAATCAATAAAAATAGCCCGCATTACAATGCTACCATACAGCTACCACAATTTTCTAGCCCTCAAATGTCCCTTTATTTTTGTCTCTTTCATCCTTCAATGGAACGGCCCGCAAACTCCTGTCTATTATGGGATGGAGTATACACTCACACTTCTTAGGCTCGTCAGTTGTAGTCTTCTTATCTGGCTGCATTATAATTTCTCCCAACAAAGAAACTATTTTTAACGAGACGCCCGTCCGCCAACAATACACTTTTCGGTCCTTGTGTATTCAGTGGAACAGCCAGAATTACAATAATATCATATATATTTAGCCATCATCCCTAAAGCCCAACTTTTAAGCCGCCTTAATTTTTTTCATCCATCAAGATAATAGTCGGTAAAGCACAAATTTAAATTAAGTATAGCCTCCTAGATTATAATAACGCACCCGCACTACACACTTTTTACCCATAAATAAGAGTAGTACTTACTGATTTTTTTAAGCTTTTTTTTCCCGCGGAAAAGTTTGAAAGAAGATACAGTATTCGCAACTCAGTCCATTTTTTACATATTTTTTTTATTTTGTCAGCCTAAAAGGGCAAAAGCCGTATTATACAAACACACAAACTCACACACTTTTAATTAATAGGCCCTTGTATTCACTGTGACAAATTTTTTATTTAGAATAGAGGCCTACTCGTAGATCTAGATCTAGTCGTTTGAAGTATTTGCTACACATTATCATTAAATACACTCTTTACATTTCAAATCGAAGTAATTTTCTCAACACATAAAGAAATACCTAACAGAGAATTAGACATAAGAGCTAGATTTTAATAGTAAACACGCATGTATTAAATAAATAGAGCGAAAGAAAGTTATGCACCAAAACAGTGCTAATAAATCATAGTTTTGTACTTTAAACATTAAAATGTCGGCTTTCAAAGACATATTTGGTAGAAATTGAGAATTAAAAAGCTTCAGTTTCTATATTGAAAATGACTTCGTTGTCTTAGGCTTAAGTAAAGTAAGAGCAAGTTGAATTGTCTTTTTTTTTTTTTTAATCGTTCATGGCAAGTGGGAGAACTAGTGATCATGAGTTAGTGGGTCAGAACCAATAATTTATATTGTAGATTATTGACAACAATGATCTGACACTTTATTTTATGGCCGACTCGTTACTATTATGCCCACAGTTGGATCTAAATAATTGAAAGCTCTGCAGAATGTTTAGGATGTCCCCTGCCCATTTCATTCCAGACTACAATATATGCGGAACTCAATAACAGTAAAAGGGACAAAAGCGAGTGAATGGCACATAAACCAGTTAGCTTGAACCAAGTGAGGCTCGTCAGCCTTGGCTATGTAGCTACCCACCGATCCGAAACAGTATAGCAACTTGCTGTTCCTTTGGATAGATCAGCTGCTTTTATGAGAGAAGGGGTCTGCCTGGGCGACATCATTCCAACCTTAGCTAATGTCCAGGCATTCATTTCATTTCCATGAGATGAGATATAGCCGTTTCGCAATTCAAGGAGGCTATGTCTTTGAATAAACTACTGTGTCTCTGTCAAAATGAATAAAACCATTTTTTTGATCTTATGTGTTTAAATATAATATTCAACTAGATCTTCGACAACGAAACGCCACTTACGCCCTTAGGTCCAAAAAAAAAACAACAACAAAAACATTAACATTCAGACATAATGCGCGAGGTCCTGAGTATCGTTTGTCTGACACGACAATATTGCATGATTTTCCATGTGTAGACAAAAGGATTTAGGACAACATTGGAGCCGTTGTGAATGTGTACTAGACCTGTGGTGAATGTGTACTATGTACGTATGTGATTAAATAATCATTTCGACAATGGGGGCCTTTGGGACAGTAGATTTGGCTATGAACCTATTTCCTAGTCTTGGCCTCTGAAAGAACTATTTCCCTTTGATAAAAGGTTGCAGGAGCCCTGGCCTGCCCTCACCATTGTTACATATTGCTAGCGACTGCTTATTGAATTATGTTCAAAATTGTATCACAATTTGCATTATTAGTTGTCTTTTTAAATAACATTTTCTATTATCTGTTAGTAGCTAATATAGCAAAATACACACAAGTAAGTTATAAATGTATACTAAAAATATTATGTTTCTTTTTTAATATAATTCCGACAAAGTTTTTTTTGTATTTTCATACATATGAAAAAAATAATTAAAATATTAAACTGCTTATTCTCGGCAGACAATAAGTTTTTTTAACACTTTAAAATTTAGTGAAATCAAATGTTCCCAGCTTGTCTTTCTTTGATACCTAAACGTGAGTGACAGACATGAGAAACAAAAACTAATAGCGGGTGGTGGTGATAGTGTGGTGATACTCCAATAAAATCCGTGTAAATTTTGTCCACAGTGGTGTAAGTCGGTAAGTTACCTGCATCTGGTAAAACTGAAGAAAATACTTTGGTGAACATAAATCTCTGTCACAATTACGTTGTTGTTTGTAGCATTATAGTACATCACGATTTATTTTTTCTTTTTCTTGTTGACATTTTTTGTGTACGATCCTGTTTCTTGAATAGTTTCTAAGAATCAAAAAGTAAAACTTTGTTATGTGTGAAGCTTATGAGTGGATAGGATATGGGTACTATTGAATGAAATTAAATTTTAATACATGTTTATATTGAACATATTAATTTAGCTGTAGACAGTCAGAAAAAAAAATCCCCCCCACGAAAAAAAAACCTGGCTATGCTCCTTTTGGGGGCCGCTAAAAAAAGGAACTACCTGAATTCGAACTCATGGGTTAAGCCTTCTCAGGGCTTTTCAAGCCCACACAGTAACCAATCTGCTAGTGGAGAGCTTATGAACATAGAAGTTTGAATAGTTATCTATTGTTTCTAAAGTCTCGTCCTATTTTTCAGGTTTGTGTTTACTGATTCAGACGACGACCTATAAAGGGGACTAATTCAGCTTATACCACCACTTCAGTCAAGTACAATTTCTTTCCCTTGATCGAGATACCTTACAAAATAATTTATTACCATTAGTTAATTAACTAATTGGTTTAATTCATGATTGTGTTATCAGGTAAAAGAAATACATTTGCAAAATTTCAGCTTGATCCGAGATTGGATTTGGTAGAAATGACGTGTACAAACCTTTGACCAGACAGACGGACAGAGTGAGTATATAATAAGTAAATATAATAGCCAAAATGACGTCATATCATCTAGAAGAAAACGCGCCATTTTGTGTGTGTGTACACTTTTACAAATCAACTCCATAACAAAAGTAACTGCGTCGTTTACTTCATAGTAATGCCAGCCACTAAGTTTACAGCCAAACAAAAAATATAATAAAGGTTTCATTGACCTGTTGGGTCAGTTTACCATGATAATTACCACCTACAAAAGAAAATCTTTGAAAAGTTTTTTCGAATTTTTTCTAGCTAGGAACGCTATTAGACTAGAGAAGAGACAAAATATCAGATAACGTCTTCTCCGTGACGCTCTCTGAGACCTTAAGTTTGATTTCAAAGAGTGAGAGAAAGAATCATCAAGAAGTGTTGTTGTGTATCAGTGCAGGCTGATAAATAGGTCATCCTTTGCAATGAAGACAAGGGAAACTACTCTTTAACGAGAAAAAAAACACTTTTTTTGTATTGAAGTATCTAAATGAATCTTTGACTTATGTTCCACTTTCAAGTAATAGAAAAAAAAAAAGAAAACTAGAAATGTCTGAAGTTGAATGCACACAGTGTTGCTCTGTAAGGCATTTAGACAAAACGGAAAAGAGATGGTTTAACTTTAAAACTTTAATGGTCATGGATCTATTCCATATTTTCAAATGTTTGAACCGGCTCAACGTAAACGCCCTCAATGTCATCTTCAGAGTAGATTCGTAGAATGAATTGAATTTTATTTTTAAAAGTCTATTAGCCTGTTTGACTTTACGGTCTTGTAACGAGATCACAAGGTGTCGCAAAAAAACAACAACAACAAACAACTGTCTATAGGGAACAGCAGCAGGAAAAAGAAGAAGAGACAGTCCAAAGAAGTATGGGGATGACAAGGTCATAGAAATGGGCGGGGCCTGTCTATGGAAAAAATTCTTAGCCTGGCAAAAGAGAGGAATGGAAAGAGCCGGTCGACAGATAATGTGCGGTGCTCCAACTGTTCAACATAAGTGAATTGGAGCCAGTTTTATTCCTTTCACCTATTTAAAGGACAGCTCAAAATTTGCCGAAACTCTCTGCTCCAAATCATCTTAGTGAGCGTAGCAGAGATTCTTAGCTCAGCCTGACATCATAATTCACACTCATCGACTCGCTGTCATGTTGCTTGTGGGTCGTAATTAGTAGGGATAAAATTCTTCCCCGAGTCAAAGGTCTATAAAATTGATTTATCTCGAGCCTTTTTGCCTACTTCGGAGAGATGTTGATTTGCACTTAGTGGCAACACAAACAACATTTCTTATTTTTGTTGGTTCCATGAGAGGTTGAAAAATAGGCGCTCCATTTTCGCTGTCATGTGATAAGGTCACGTAATTCACTTCCTGTCTTTCAATAAAACGAGCATTATTTGTTATACTTAGGAAAGTGTATTTCCTTTAAGGTTGTGGATCAATTTGAGGAAGATACAAGCTGGGTGGCTCACTTGATATCTGTGAAAATAATGTTGCCAATCCCCTTAAAGGATCTTCTGGTCTTTACAGTAGACTCAGGGTGAAATGAATAACTTTAGACCAAACTAGTGTACATATTACTCCTAGTTATAGCTTAAAGTTTATGCTCTTTAAATTTTTCATAATTTTTTGCTAAACAAGTCGATCACTGTATTACATTTAGATTCTGTCTTTTTCAGTTTTGTTACTAAAATAAATTATCATCACTGCATGAAATGTGTTTTTCTTTTCTTTTATTATTTACTCAGCACCTGAAGAAATACAATATATATATATATATGTTATAATATATAAGGAATTAAATTATTTTCAAGTCATCCCAAAATATGTGACTATCAATTTATACGATTTACATTTTATAGTAATGCAGATTTACCTTACTAAACAGACAAGAAATAAAAGAATTATTAAAAATTTTAAGGAAGACTATTCGAATTCTGCATAACATATGAAGAAGATTTACACTAAGTACAAGCACACATTCCGAATTTTGTTACCTACAAACACACAACTTATTAACATTAATTAAAACAATAGTGAACCACACCAACTTACTGATAAAGTTAATCTTAAAATTAGTTCAAGTCCACTAATAGTCTTTCCACTATCATTGATGCTGGCTGCATACTATTTCGTCACGTCTTACATGACAACACAAGGAGCATAGTACTTCGTCACGTCTTACATGACAACACAAGGAGCATGGTATTCGTGTGGTATTCGCTTCGGACTGTCACCATGGTCAATTCCGTTCGCATCTATTTTGCCGCATCCATTCAGCTGGAGGTTTGAGCTAATCGTACAAATCTTTAACACTACCAATTTAAAAAAAATAATAATAATAATAATTAACTTCTAATCTGATTGAAATAGTCCTTATAAAAATGTATATATATATTTTTTAAAAGTTTTTTTTTATTTTATATGTACACATTTTTCAAACTGAATTTAAAAATGTAAAAAAAAATAATTCATTTCTCTTCAAAATACTGAAAGTACATAATTGTAATGATGGAAATAATTATGAAAACAAAATTTCAGTAACTCTTAAAGAATTTAAGGTCTTAAAATTACCGAGGGAAACAAAAAGCAAAAAATAAAATATCTTACAAAAAAAAACAACGCTTATCTGACGGAAAGAACTCAGCACTTACAACTATATCTTTCAACAATGTAGAGGATATTTCCCATATCAATATCAAAATAATTAATTACTAATAATTAATTAACTAATTGGTAAATTTTTAATTGATTCATGTTAGAAACAATAAATAATTGTTTAAGGTTTCACCTTAATCCGAGAATGGGTGTGGGAGAAATAACATGTACAATTATATAAGCAGACGAAACCCTATACATCAAGCCATATATGCGAATGCTGAAGGATTAGTTTCCCTTGTTGACATCAAACAAAATAATTAGTTACCGGTAATTAATTGACTAGTTGTTTTTTTTTACGCCAATGAATAATTGTGCAACTTGATCCGAGAATGGGTGTGGGAGAAATAACGTGTTCACACTTTTTTACCAGACCGACAAACAATTAGTTTTAATAAACTTTTTAAACAATAGCATCTTTCTCCTTCGAGGCTTCCTAAAGCAAAAGAAATAAAATTAGACAAAATATGCAAGAAATGCAGCACCAAAAATAATTCAATTGATGTGTTTTCAGAAATAAATTGTTTGTTCACATTCACATCAGAGTATATCTTATGCTGAATAATAAGATGTTTGATACCTTTTCAAAACGTTTTTATGAAAGAGTTATGTAGAAACATTTATTAAATAGTCCGGTTACATACTAGCCAAATCACACTTGGTCAAAACAAACATTGAGCTAAAATTGAGCACTAATTCAGTCACGTCAAATTATAGGCTTGAAATCCACGGGACTAGGAAATGGGCGACTGACGCAAAAGAAAAAGAGGTCAAGCCATTGACAAGAATTAACTACCCGGGCTTGGGATGTTTACACCTGTGTGACCCTCTCAACGGATCTAGACACAGAGTAAGAAACATAATAGTGGTTCAAGAAGCTAGTATTGTGAACGGCTAGGAAAATCATCTTCCTCTATTGTGCAAGTCTTGCATTTAGGAAGAAAAACTTTGAAGATTGAAAAGCATGCGTGACCGGACTGTGGTCATTTTGGTGGGAGCCCGATATAAGATGCATGAATTAAATTTAACTAGAAGTTTAATTACGTTTCGCTAGCTATGCGGTGAGACTTCAGTGTGTATGTCAAGTGGACATCCTCGTCCTAAATTTAGTGTCCTTGCGTAGGGAGATTCTCCACTAGCCTCGTCCTAAATTTCGTGTCCTTGCGTAGGGAGATTCTCCACCAGCAGAGTATAAATATTAGGTGATTTTAATTGGACTGCATCCTATTTCGTCACGTCTTACATGACAACACAATGAGCATAGTACTTCGTCACGTCTTACATGACAACACAAGGAGCATAGTACTTCGTCACGTCTTACATGACAACACAAGGGTAATAGTATTTCGTCACGTCTTACATGACAACACAAGGAGCATAGTACTTCGTCACGTCTTACATGACAACACAAGGAGCATAGTACTTCGTCACGTCTTACATGACAACACAAGGGTAATAGTATTTCGTCACGTCTTACATGACAACACAAGGAGCATAGTACTTCGTCACGTCTTACATGACAACACAAGGGTAATAGTATTTCGTCACGTCTTACGTGACAAAACAAGGGGCATAGTACTTCGTTACGTCTTACAGATTATCGTTTAGTGTGAACATAGTTTAATCCTAATTTTATAATTAGTGTTTACCAAAGTTGGGCCAGCACACATAGGTATTCCACACTGGCCTTCTAATACAACAATTTAAGTAAAAGATGCATGCATGTTAGGTTCTTCATTCTTACCAATATTTACATCAGAGCCCCAGATACGAATACTATATATGCTGTTCATCATATTCTTTTTACTAGAAGTTTACTTCCAGTTTTTTTTCGCAATAAGGTACTTTCTATCTACTTCTTTATTCACTAGAGATGCTTGTAGAAATTGTTAATAAGATGAAATCTGAATAACAAAAATGGATTCTTTGAGCTCGAGAATATAATTAATCCTTTTCTTGAATATTTACAAAATGATTTCAATCGTGAATTTTAGTCTGAAATACTAAACGATCATTAATTATTTTTTTGTTTATTTTAATGCTGACCTACACAACAGAGAAAAAATTATGTCTGTGTGTGTAATTCTTCTGTTTCTTTTTTTTACAAAAGCTTATATCTGTCTGGCTGTCTGGTAAAAAGTTTGTAAACTTTATTTCCGCAACAACTAACCTTGGATCAAAATGACAATTTCACATTTATTTCTTTTAACTGACAAAACAAGAATCAAGAAAACTAAATGACCCAGTGAGTTAATTAACAATTGGAAAATAATTATTTTGTTTGGCATCTCGAACAACGGAAAGAAAACGTTTCAAGTGTATACAAGCTGAATTAGTCCCCTTTATAGGTCGCCGCTTTAAAGTACGTCTGTAACAAACAATAGATAACAATACAATCTTCTTTTTTCATAGGCACCTCACTAGCATAGCGGTCAGTATGTCGGCTGGAGGAGTCTGGAGCCATGTTCCAGTTCAGGTCGTTTATAAATTGGACGGTAAAAAAAAATTCACACAGGTAACCCTTGTTTTCTTCACCCCCCCCCCAATTAACTGCCTTGTCGTGCGGTTTGCGCGCTGGACCGTCGTTCGGATTTATCGACGGTCGAGGGTTCAAACCCTGCCCGCTCCCATCCCCCGTCGTCCTGCGGGAGGTTTGGACTAGGAAGTAAACTATCTTCAACTCTGAAGGAACATCCGAAACATGTAAAACATTTTACAAACATTTTGATCCAAATAGCGCACTGAGAAAGCCAAAAGCATGAAATAACGCTTAAAAAATGGTAAAAAATAGTATTAATGTTATTGTTCGAATCTAATTGATACAATTACACTTGGTATAAGTTGTGTTTTTTTCCAAAATATTTCTTATATTTTTCTTGTTGATTCTAGATTAGTATTCATGTATTGTTCTTATTATCTAATTCATAATTTACATTTTGTATTGTAGTTATTTTCTCCTCCTTTCCCCCTCCCTGCCCCCCCCCTAAAAAAAAATTAAAAAATTCATGACTTCATAAAGATATTCTGTGAAAAAATTAGATATATATATATATATATAAATATATTTTTAAAAAGCAAAACTTTTTTATAACAAATAAACAAAATAATGACCTATAATTAATTGATTAATTGGTAATCTTTTTTTTTAATCGATTCATGTTTTTTTTTTTTTGATACAATAAATAATTGTGGAAAGTTTTGAACTTGATCCGAAAAAGGATGTGGGAGAACAAACGTGTACAACTGACTAAGGGGACATAACACAGACACATTGTTTGAAGTGTAAGATTTTGTTTTCAATCAAGACTCTGAGAAAAGGACAAACCAAAAAATAGCATCAGCGCAATGAAAAAAATGTCAATCTTAATTTAGTCTTTGCATAAGTTAATTTTAACGTAATTAGTCATATTGTTGACACAATTTGAAGTGTTTCCATGATAGCTATCAGAGTCATGTTGTCTGTTCTCTCTCCGATAAGTTTTAATTAACTCAAGTTGAAGAGAGTCTAGTATCTGACATATAATTAGACTAGAAGTGCTGAGATTAGACAGTGAAGTATTTCGTTTTTTTTTAGACTTCAAATGAAATCAATAAAGACAGCTATATATTTATTTTTGGTAATACTCTAATTTTTATCATTATCTTTATAAGTATCATCTACTCTTAGGTTGTACTTTAAAATTAATTTGAAGCATGTACCGTTTGATCAAACAGTATTATCATTCAGTTCATCAATAGCACTGTCACTAAGGCATTGCTCAAGTATTAGGGATTAATACAATGGTTTTAACTTCACATAATTATCTTTTCTTTTATTTCTTTAAACATTATCTCTATTGTATCCAGTAAGAAATGAATTTTCAGTAATTATGTATACTTTTTATTTGTTTTTTTTTCGGCTTGACTAAAGCTCATTATCGGAGCTGTATAGGTAGATGAAATCACGTGGGTGTGTATCAATAGAACTACCGACAAAAGAGCAACAAATAACTCAGACAGAACGTAGACATTGCAGATGTCTAGAATCAATTTTTAAACGTCAAACACTGTTAGTACTAAATAATTTTGATACGTCAAATAAAACACCCGAAAGAAATCCTCGTTTACAATACATTTGTCATACTACGAGCAAAAACAAATACTTGACTGGCACGAAAGAAAGCGTCATCAACAAATATGTCATTAACTACGTCATCTTATATGTCCTATTTTAGTCCTATCTACGCTGGGACATTCTTTCACTGGGAGGACTTGCACGACAGATAAATGAGGCTTTTTTTTCCAGGCTAACTTACATGATATACTGAACTAGTTGTACAATATTTACGCATTAATATTTGCTACTGAGGGTGGCTGAGCAGTTAAAGTGCTTAGCTTCCGAACCGGGGTCCCGGATTCGAATCCTGGTATACACTGGGATTTTTAATTTCGGTATTCTTGAGAGACTCCTAGACCACACTGCTCTTATAGGTACCTGACATTAGTTGGGAAAATTAAAGTCAGTTGGACCGATAGGAATCGATTGAAACGGCTCCTCAGAAAGATGAAAATCGTAAACAATTAAAATTAAAATACAGTTAATCCGATCAGATAACTTGAACTGTTTGATATGTCTATTACGTACTATTCTATGACGACCTAAATCTAAGATTTCAAGACATTCTTGAGTCTATCGGACTGTGTGTTGAAACCTTTTGCGCTAGTCCACTAATTCTGCATTACGAATCATTGAAAAGATGTTCCCGTCTCCTTATTTAGTACAACAGGGATTCATTGTCGTGAAGAACATTATAACAAAGAAAATAAATACACTCATAAAATCTCAGGAATCTCATCAAAGTAATTATTTTTTAAATATATTTTTTTAAACAGAAATCATAATCTTAATAAACACAACATCAACAATTTTTTTTTGTTTGAGTTTTTAATTATATAATGTGCATTTATGTTTATGCTTTTTCATTTAGGGGTTCGTGGGCAAGTTTTGACTATATAAAAATCCCCGGGTCAAAAAAGTTTGAGAACCTCTGCCCTATATGATCGTAAGACAAAGAGACAAATGAATATCAACTGCCAAGTAGGACTGAAAATTTTTTTTCTTTTGACGAAATGGTTAATCTTTTACAGATTAAATACTGAATGTGTGTATTATTATTTTAGTAGTGCTAAAAAAAAACATTTTATAAATTAATACTAATAACAATTTCTTGGAAATGTAGTCACGCTTGAATACCATTGGTTTCGGGAGTTTCCCTAAGTTCCGTCTTTGCACGAAGTCAATCTCATTTCAAATTCCTTTCGGCTAAGTTGTACGCATGCGCGATCGTGTGCAGTGATGTTTCGTGTTGTGTATGTGTGTTTATCTGTTCATCGGAAAGATTTCGACTGTTGTACACTTTCACCTTCTTTTATTTTACTAGCAACTATTTCAAGATTTTGTCTCCAGTCCAGGAAGTTGTGACATCAGTACGGTCAAGGATGTTCGTAAAAATGGAGGAGGCGGGGGAGGAAGGGTGTAATTTTAGGGAGTGTCTAGTTTTATAAATTCTGCCTTTCTTTACAAAGTCTATTTCAATTCACTCTGTCTGTCTAGTAAAAGTTTGTACACGTTATTTTTTCCCAGACCCATCCCGTATCGAGTTGAAACTTTGCTAAATATTCATTGGCATAGACAAGACACAAATAAAATAAAAAATTAACCAACTAGTCAATTAATTACTGGTAATTTATTATTCTGTTTGATACCAACAAGGAAAATTAATCCTTCATTATTAACAAATATGGCAAAAAATGTAGGGCTTCGTCCCCTTAGAAGACGTTATGGCACTCCCATTCTCAGGTCAAGTTCAAACTTTTAAACATTATTTATTATAACCAAAAACACAAAATAGATTAATCAGTTTAAAAAAATAATAACCCATTTGTCGTTTAACTATTGATAGTAAATTACTTTGTTTGATAATGAATAAGGGAAACTTCTACTTCTTCTTCCTAGAGAATTAGTTGTAAGTGCGGAGTTATTTCACTTATATGAGCTTTGTTTTTTTAAGGATTTTAAAAACTATTTTGCTTGTTTGAAACATTTAGTCCCAAGATTTCAGCTTCAACAGAAATGTTCTCAATCAATAGTTCCATGAGGTTCTCTGTCTTGTCCCTGTACTGTATATGTACACAATGTTCTCTTCTTTGCTTTTCTAGTTTAACATCATATAAAGCGTATCACTACACTCCAATTGGCCAAATCTGTCAACAACAAACACCTATCACAGTAAAGAAAAAGGATCTTAGAGCCAAGGGTTTGCCAAGTTCACTATTTACTTTCAGGGGATTAAACTGCATATATTACCTTTCCTAGGACGTGTTCGGGAAGTGACGTCAAGTGTAAAGGTAACTTTTCTATCTGGTTGAGATTTCATCCGTCTGACACAATATCATTAAACATGCCAATCGGAAAGGTGAGGTTTTAAAAAAATAAACATAAGGAAAGACAACTTAAGGAAGAACTATTTGAAATCATGAAGTTTCTTCCCTTTGCTCAGTATTTCTCTAACGGCTTTATTTCTATATAGACCAATCGCTCAATACGGATTGAATTGTTTACAATCATGGAAACTGGTTAGTATGAGGTACGTTCTAATGGGGTAGCCCGAAAATTCTATTTTTATATGTCTTGTTATTTGATTTAGTACACGCTCACCCCTAGGGGGATTTTTATGCTATAACAAATGGTATAAAATCCTCGGACCAAAGTTTAACACCATATACCCACCCAGAGTTTGATTGAATATTTGTTTCAAATTTCTTTGACGCAGTGCAAAATTCAATTGTGAATTTCAATATTTTTCGAATTCAGAAAGTTGAAATAAAAGAAAAAAAAGTTTTAAATATTTGAAATGGATTCTCTAATAGTTATCTGTACTACAGTATTAGCTAGTCTGCAATGTAATAGTGCGACGCCCATTCTGAATTTCGATGTTCAATGGAGTTGGAAAGGTACAGAGACCTACGCCAACAGTGTGGTGACATTGGCATCTAAGACAAACGTACAATCTGCCAATGGAGTTGAAGAGAAAAAGAACTTTTTAGCACGTGACAAGAGAGACGTTGTCAATTGTCCTGTACCTTCTAACTGGCCGACACTCATCTCTGAGTTAAACTCTGTTCTTAACGCAACAACATCCTTGGCTCTATTTCCTCAGCCATGGATCTACACCGCAGCGCCAACTGATCAGCCGACGACATGTCCCTCTCAGACAGGCTCTTGGTGGCCAGGGAGTTCAAACAATCTGAGGTCAACTTGTCCATGGATCTACAAACAAGTGGACTTAGGCGAGTCCTTCTATCCGAGGTACGTCTTGGATGCAGATTGCTTGTGCAACTCCTGCGTCAACGCCAACGTCATGGGCTGCCAGAAACTAAGGCAGAACGTCACTGTCTTTCGGAGGGGCGCGTGCAAGGATGGACTAGCAGTAATGGCGCAGGTGAAATATTCCATAACAGTTGGGTGTTACTGCACCAGCAGTGTCGTCCAGACTTCACTAGGCAGCGGTCCAACATCGACTCAGTGAAATGTCAACTTTTAAAGAAATCAGTATTTCTAGGATACTCCAGCCTATTTAAGAAACTGTTTTATTCAATGCAATGGCAAGTAAAAATATAGAATGACATGACAGAACAAGCTTGTGAGTTATAAATAAAATTCTGGAAGTTTAAGGATTAACAAAAGTCACCTAGGAGAGAATCATCTTTATATTATGTATTAACTTCTCAACATTTGTTATTTATTGGTGCTAGTTTAAAATTATTTTTTTTCTAATTTTAATTTTAAACTACTATTGTATATGTTGCTATCAATTTTTTAAAACCAATTATATATATATATTTTGTTCTGACATTTCCACTAATATTTTAATTATCAACGTGCAATAATTCAGATTAAATCTTTTGTTCAGTTCATGAATTTGAATGTTTCTATGAGTAAAAACAGAATAGGAAGAGTGAGGTGAACATTTTGTGTTCAATGTGATAAAGAGAAAACAGCAACACGCTAGGGTTGCAAAGGGTAGATACTCTTGTAAACTGTCAAATTTTCTGCAGTTTTAAAATAATTCACAAGTTCCATATTGTAATTGGCCCTGGGAGGGATAAACCGATATTGTTTTCGATAGACTGCTTGTCAGTTTATCTGTCCGTCTGACAAGTTTAGATCTGAAAAAAAACGCTATAGAACTTAATTTCACCATATTCTGTGGTTACGATTGAAAATTGTGGTCTTTCTAAAGTGTAGGATTTTGTTTTTTTTAAATTTAATAGGCAAACATTTTTTTTTCACATAGATAAAGTATATTGAAAACAATATATAAAATATTGCTCCGTATGTATTGAGTATAGTAACCACTCATCTGACCCTATTTAAAAAAGGCGAAAAAAAAAGTACATAGTGTTTGCAGAATTGTATTGAAAGTCAGTATTTGTATTCATGTTTTCTATTTATCGAAAACATTTGCGTTCTATTAAAGACACTAACTATGCACATCGTATGCACAGCTTTGTACAAGATTTAATAGTTACTTTCATGTTATTTAAAAGTAATAATAGGCGCATGGAGCCGGCTATATTGTTCTGTCTATTGATTGGCTATATCAACCTTTCTATATAGTGTTCTGTCTATTGATTGACTATATCAACCTTTCTATATAGTGTTCTGTCTATTGATTGACTATATCAACCTTTCTATATAGTGTTCTGTCTATTGATTGACTATATCAACCTTTCTATATAGTGTTCTGTCTATTGATTGACTATATCAACCTTTCTATATAGTGTTCTGTCTATTGTTCTTGTCTTATGTTATTGTAATTTATTATCGCAAATTCAGAAAAAAAAAATTCACTGCGATAATATTAAGGTAAAAAAAGACAAAGCGAGATGACTTGAAATTCTATAGACCTTTCACGAGTTTCAAAATTTATTACAAAGTTGATCATATTAATTAACACAAGTAATGCCTATTGTAATTAAGCAAAATTGACTATTAAAATGGACAAAGAAAACACTTCAAATGATTATATATTATAATGTTAGCCTATTTGACACTACAAACATTTATTATAAAGTCAATGTCTAATTATTCATTGCAGCTGGTATAATGATGAACTAAAGAGACTCAAAAAGAAATACATTTTAAACATGTTTGTTCCTACTTCATTAGTAACATCGATTTTTTATTTTCTGTTCTGTAAAATACAATGGGATTATATAGTACTAACAGTATTCTTTTTTTTTTGTAAAAAAAAAAAATAGGTGCGGTACTCAATGATGGATTGCCTACCTTTGAACTACTAATAAATTAATAATAAACGTTAAAATACAAAAAAAGCAATATTATTTTCCCCACATTGAAAAAAGGTGCCAGTACGACGTACCGGTGCCTACCGTCACAAAAGTGAACTGAGTACTAACATAGATCTATATTTATATTTTTTTAAATATCTTAAATTAATTAAGTGTTTTGAGCATTGAGACTATTATGACCGGCCTTGAGCTGGATGGTTTATTACGTGGTAGATCTGTTATTTTAATAAATTAGGTCCAATATTTTAGTCCAATACTATTAGCAATTGTGTTTGCCATTGCTTTCAAATTTTTAAATTATGGAATCCTTCATTTAATTATGACTACATATAGTTCTAATAAAGTTTACATAATTTTAACTTCAGTTGATATGCTTACAAAACGGTTCGCTTGTAGCATCAGACAGACAGTTGAACTAACACTGGTGTGTAGGTTTAGTATTTTAATAATGTAGAGCTTGAAACAAAAATCAAACTAAATTTTATAAACTCAAGTTTCACACATTTCCATCAACGTCAACCCCCCCCCCCCTCCGCCCCCCATTATTTCAACTTATAGTCTTACTCGTGGCTACGTCATCATCGAAATGGAGACTATCTTTTCAACTCTCCCTCCACCCCTCTCTCGCCCTCCTTCACTGTTGTTCTCACTCTCACCTATACACTGTCACACGTAAAGTGGGATTAAAATGTGAGTTTTTTTTTTTTTTTTTTTCAGAACTTTGTGTGTGGGTGGCTTAGCGACTTGCCTTCAATTTTGCGTATTTATTAATAATACTAAATTGGTTTGCTGCCTAAATCATTTAAATAAATTATTTGCTTGAAAAGTTAGATTGCAGATAAAAGTCAAAACTGTTCTATGAAAATCAAAATGTTGAAATTCGTTAGTTGTCGTTTTTTGTTTCTTTGTTTTTATAGACATTTCTGAATTTTAAGAATGAAAATGAACAAGACAAGACACGAAGCAGCTCTAACTACGTCATAGAGGATGACTTATGTAATGAAAATGATTTTAATAACAAAACCTTTACTTACCAATATTCATCGGTGTCAGAAGTAGGTATTTGTAATGTGGTGGCACTGTCAGTGGCGGCGATGATCTGGAGGCAAGTAAAAGCCACACCGATGGCAGAAACCCTGCGGTAGTGCATCTATATCCGAAGCTAGCACAATGGCATCTTTGGAACAACTAGACCAGCTTTTAGTTAAAGAGCTAAGGAAGGAACTTCGTTACAGACGCCTGAAGCTTGATGGTAGCAAGGAGGTGCTTACAGCTCGTCTCCGGCAAGCCCTAATTGATGATGACGAAGATCCGGAGACCTACCTATTTGAAATTGAACCGGAGATTTATGAGCTTATTGGCAAGATAAATGAAGGTATTGATGCATTGTGTGAACAAATTAACAGTATGGGGAACAAGGTAGATAAAATGGTGTCTCAAGTGAAAGAAGGAGTAGACTCGTTGGTAAAGGAGCAGTTGCCTGTAGACTCGTTGGTAAAGAAGTTGCGTGGTCAAGACTGTGGCTGCACAAACAGTGGTGACGAAGACGCTGGGGATTGGAGCGCCGTCTGTGTCTGTGTTGTGAGCAAGTCTTGTGGTTGTGACTTTCAAGACGAGAAACGTGACAATGATTGCTGCGATGATCTCAACGAGATGTACCGAATTGAAAGGAAAGAGACAAATGAAGAAACTAAAGTCTGTTATGTGCCTGAAGCGTTTGTTCTTGTTGTACCTGTTACCAGTATCTTAATTGAAGACTGTTATGTGCCTGAAGCGTTTGTTCCTGTTGTACCTGTTACTAGTACTTTAACTGAAGTCTGTTATGTGCCTGAAGCGTTTGTTCCTGTTGTACCTGTTACTAGTACTTTAACTGAAGTCTGTTTTGTGCCTGAAGCGTTTGTTCTTGTTGTACCTGTTACCAGTATCTTAATTGAAGTCTGTTATGTGCCTGAAGCGTTTGTTCCTGTTGTACCTGTTACCAGTACTTTAACTGAAGTCTGTTTTGTGCCTGAAGCGTTTGTTCTTGTTGTACCTGTTACCAGTACCTTAACTAAAGTCTGTTATGTGCCTGAAGCGTTTGTTCCTGTTGTACCTGTTACCAGTATCTTAATTGAAGTCTGTTATGTGCCTGAAGCGTTTGTTCTTGTTGTACCTGTTACCAGTACCTTAACTGAAGTCTGTTATGTGCCTGAAGCGTTTGTTCTTGTTGTACCTGTTACCAGTACCTTAACTGAAGTCTGTTATGTGCCTGAAGCGTTTGTTCTTGTTGTACCTGTTACCAGTACCTTAACTGAAGTCTGTTATGTGCCTGAAGCGTTTGTTCCTGTTGTACCTGTTACTAGTACTTTAACTGAAGTCTGTTATGTGCCTGAAGCGTTTGTTTCTGTTACCAGTACCTTAATGAGCTGGTCAATCAAGACAACGTTGGGTCTGCGTTCAAGCCTGTTGCTATGGACCTTAAAGACCTCTGCCTATCGATCATTGCTTACGAGGGAAATTCGATGATTGACAACTGCATCCAGAAGTTTAGCATGAACTGTACGTGCGGCGCATCACACGTAGAATTTAGATGCCAAGAAAACCACCAACAGGGCATATGTACTTCTACCATCATCATCGACATTGGCATAGATGAATGTCAATCAAACCTCTCTAAGCTGAGCTGTCAAGAGGAAGACATTTTCCACTTGATCCTGAAGAGACCTATCATCTGAACGTGAGACTGTTATCTGAGGATGACTGCGGTGCATTGGACTTTGTTTGCAATGTGGTTGCATGTGAACCTGCAGCTCCCTTGAGAGGCGTCTGTCGGGAAGGTCTGCTGAGACAGCGTGTCCGATCAACGGCTGTGCTGAAGAAAATAGTGCTCGACACTATCTCTTTGTGTGTCAAACGGCCACGTCATCGTCGCAACAACAGCCTGATCAACTGGAGAAAGAGAAAGCGGCACTAGAGGAAAACAGTGCGGATGCCTTCGTGGGGAACCCGCTCCCTGCCGCCTGTGGCTACCACTGATCGACCTCCACCTGAACTGTCAAACCTCAGCTGCAGTGTGAAAAGTGCTAAGACGGGGGCAATGTTATGACTTTGCCATGCGCACCGCCATCCAAGATAGTGCAGAAAGAAGGTGCGCACTATCTGTGACTAAACTAAAGTCGGATGTTGTCATAAGAGGGAGAACGATTTCCGCCCAAGGAGAGAGCCAATATGGAGATGCTGTGCTCAAGGCAGATGCCCCTTTGTGTTTGTCATGTCTCCGTGTAAATAAACGTCTATGTCTCGTTGAGTTTGCCTCCCTTCAGTTAGTACAATATCTAGGTTTTTGTGTTTTTGTGTCTAACGTATTTTTCCTGTAAAGAACATACTTTGTATGTTTTATATGGTACGAATGTTCCCTAAGAATTATGGTTTACAACATCCTCACACAAAACTATCACAAGAATGCGTGTGGATTGTGGTGGAAGGGTTTGAACCAGGGACTTTCGAGACCACATATTCTGAGATAATACCGCACTACTAGGTAGACATTCGTAGTTCCTTTTATGAGTGCGTGAAATAGTGAAAGTTATTAAAGTTATTTTTCGTGATGTGGTTGAGCAGTAGAGAATGTATATTATAAATCATGTATAGTCGAAAATAAACTATAAGGTTATATAGAAAGGACAACAACACCAATAATGTTTATTATACATTTGTATGTCAAAAAATATTTTTTAATGCACGCGGTGAAGGTCTTATCTTCATTTTTTTCATCTTTATCTGCGTCAAGAGAAAATGTGTCACCCAAATCACCATTATCCAAATGTTTTTTTTTGGTTCAAATAAAATTATCTTTTCAAAGCTTCTTCGCTTTTAAAGGTCATTAAACTAACCACAATACTTCAAAAAAAATTTTTTGGATATAGAAATCAACAAGTGTAGTTTAGTGGACTCGGCAAAACTCACATATAAGTTAGGAATGGGGTGGGAGATAGAAGCATGTCATTACCATGGTCTCAGGTAGGAATTGGACTTATAAATCGAAGTGTTTATAAAACTAAATTCGGTATAGGGGAGTAGAACTTATACAATACATACAATAATATATTATAGTGAAATAAACTTTATAAAAGCTACGCCAAAACATCACGTACCGCTCTGTATCCCCTATTGGTCGATTATTTGTGGGTTCCCAGACCTGTTGAGAATTCATGCAGGTAAAAAGGCAGATTTCAATATTTTAGCACGAAGAAAAGAAGCTTAGAATTACAGACTATCTGCAACCACAGTCCTGCACAGACTATCTGCAACCACAGTCCTACACAGACTATCTGCAACCACAGTCCTACACAGACTATCTGCCGCCACAGTCCTACGCAGACTATCTGCAACCATAGCCCTATACAGACTACCTGTAACCACAGTCCTACACAGACTATCTGCAACCACAGTCCTATACAGACTACCTGTAACCACAGTCCTACGCAGACTATCTGCAACCACAGTCCTATACAGACTACCTGTAACCACAGTCCTACACAGACTATCTGCAACCACAGTCCTACATCGCTCGATACAAAATAGAACGAACTAGTTTGTACTCCAAAACCAAAATAGATCGCGAACACCGATGTGATCAAAATGTGAGTTGACTGTATTTAAGTTTTATGTTCGTTTTATTTAATGTTTATGTCATTGTTGTTCTCTCTCTCTGTGTCTCCGTAATTTCTCCTAAAACTTTCACACTTATAAACAACAATGCCATGCAACTTGCGATGGGCAACTAGATTTAGAATCTAGACTAATCTAGATCTAGAAAATTGATATAGAATCTAGATCTAGACTAAAATTCATATGACTTAAAACGTGTAATCTTAAAATTACTAGACTGAGGCCAAAGCAGTATTGGATTGGATTATTTGTCACCAGAAATTCAAAATGAGTTTATAAACATGATGAGCAATAAAGTTAGGGAATCAATTGTTGGGAAAATCAAGGAAGTTTGTTACTTGTCTCTGAAGCCTGATTCCAGCCTGCACAGAAAGCACGACGTGAAGAGATATGATTTGAGATTTATCATTTACGCATTATTCATTTAAAGATACTTAATTATTATTTTTTGTTAATTTTACTGATATACTGTACCAATTTAAACGTAGGCTTATGTACTTATTAAGTACATTATCTCATGTCATGATGTCGAATGTCATGATGTCGAATGTCAAAACGCAAGGGGCCCCCAAAGAGGTCAGCCCCCCCCCCCCCACGACACCCAAATCCCTAGCTACGCCCCTGCCCATACCCAGTTCATGTTAAAACATTTCCTACAGTCCCTTACCTGTTGAATTGCTAGATTGGGTAAAGAAATCTTGGGCGACCGCCTAATTGTCACATTCAAAGGCCGCTACTCTTCATGTCTGTTTACTGTTCTATTATTTTTATGGGTTTGTTCCCTTTGTCTACATTTTTTTTTTGTTTACTAACTATCAGCATTTAAAAGTCAACAATTATTTCAGAAACTACTTCCCTTTTATTTCCTTGGTTTTTTAGCTGCCCTTATACGGAAAAAAAGCCGCTAGTAGGTTTGTGTAAAATGTCCGTCTGTCACATGGGCGTAGCCAGGATTTTATTTTCCGGTTGGGGTTTTGGAGGGTGGAATTTTTTTCTCCCCCTCCCCGCCACACATATATAATATAAAAAAAAACTGGATATAAAACTGAAGCAAACTACAGTCACCCAATTCCAAAAGAGTAGTAGCCAAGAGAGATTACACATTTCTACCAGTGGCTGGGCTCCATTAATAAAATGCAATAAATTGCTTGAAAAAGACTAAATATCGCTAAACAAATAAGGCCAGAACGGATTTCAGGAGTCAGTTCTCGAGATCGGGTCTCAATCTTGCTAGAGTTTTGTGTAATAAAATGTGTCGATTACTTTATAAATTACTAATAAACTAAATGTCGACATTTTCTTGGAAGAAAAAAATATAAATTACATATAAAAGAAACCTCAAAATTGATCATTACATTTTTTAAAACTATAAGCAATTGGACATATATTACCAGCGGCCCGCGAGTCTTAATTTGCTTATCACTGTTGATATAGTCACTGAGTGTGTTTTGGAAACAATTGAACGAAATTATAATGCTTTAAGAAAGCGAATGCGTAAATTCAAAAAATAGTATGAATGGAGCTATCAAAATCAGAATTTAGTGACTGATTTTTTGCTTTAATTTTGTTTATTTTAGGTGAGATTTTAGTTCTAAACCATCACTTGCCCCAGCACAGCCAAGGTTTTTTGAGTTTAAAACCCCTTACCAGTGGGTTTTAAGTTTAAAACCGCTACCAGGGGGTTTTGAGTTTAAAACCCTACCAGGGGGTTGTGACTTTTAAACCCCCTACCAGTTTTGAGTTTAAAACCCCCTACCAGGGGTTTAAGCAGTTAAATCCCCCTCTTCTATAAATCAAAACCAAAAAAAATGCAAACGACAATTCCCAAATTCCAAGAGCACAGTTAAGGAAGATTTTGATTTTAAAAACCCCTCCAAAATTTACGATAAACCCCCTCTTCAATATTAAAAAAGCAAATTACACACTCAAAATGTTAAAGGTTTTTTTAGTTTAACCCCCCCCCCCCCCCTTTTTCTTCAGTAGGCTATGAAGCTAAAAAAAATACATCTTCAATGTAAAAAAAAAAAAGCAAATTACGCACTCAAAATGCTATTAGCGTTGCCAAAGGGGGTTTTGAGTTAAACCCCCCTTCAGAGGTGTTCGATGCTAAAAAATACTTCTTGAATAAAAAAAAAAATACATACTAAAATTATTTCAGAGTAGCCGAGCCTATTGGGGGTTTTGAGTTTAAACTCCTCTCCTATAGATGGCTTTTTTTTAAAGTTTAAAACTCCTCCAGATGGTTTTGATTTTAAAATCCCTTTACAGACCGTTTTGAGGTAGAAAACCTCTATCTTCAATATTATTCAAAAGCAAACTACAGTTACCAAATTCTATGACCTCAGCTAAATGGGGTTTTTTAATTTAAAAAAAACACACAGAGTCCTGAGATTTTTTAGTTTAAAAACCCCAACAGATGATTTTGACGATATAAAATCTGAAGCAAACTACAGTCACTTATTCCAAGAGCTACCTGTATTCAAGAGAGGTTACACATTTCTACAAGTGTCGGTCTCCATTATTAAAGTGCAGTCAATAGTCATCTGCCGAAATTGAAAAACACTAAATGTCGCTCAATAAAGATGGCTAAGACAGATTTTAGGAGTCAGTTATAGAGATCGGGTGTAAATCAAAGAAATTCTATGCCGAACTGGGAGTCAACCCCTTAGTAAGATTGTGACAGAGCGTCGCATGAGGTTTGCGGGACATGTTCTCAGACAAAATAAATTACGCATAATAAGAGTTGCGATGACATTCTACGACAACTTGGCGCCACACATTCATGAAGGTCCTCAGAGCAGATGGGAAGAGTTTTCAGACATTACCAGTGACAGATTTTTGTGGAAACAGCTTGACGCAAATGCGCCGAACGGCGCGGGAGTTTCCAGTCAGTAAGAATAGCACATTAGGTTTTTAAAATAAAACTTTTTAATAGCAGGAAAATGCACTGTAGATACCTCAGAATATGCATTTTGTTGGCTTTCAATACCAGAAATAGTGCTTGGAGGCGGGGCTCCGCCCCTCGCTTGGGGAGCTTATAGCGCTCCCCAGACCCCCTTGCTAGTAATGGCGGGGAGTCTACAATTTTTCCACTAAATCCAGGAAGAAATTCTAGGGCACAATAAACGTCTTCCAAAAGAATAAAGGGTTAGAATGTAATAAAGATAATGTACACACACACATACATACATATGAAAATATTTTTTGAGGGGGGGGGGAGGCGGGGGAGAAAAAAAATCCACACCAACCCCCCAAGAAGCTTATTGATTATTGTATGTTAGTATATTTAATATCCCCATATAGAGCCTCATGTAGCCTGTAGTGTGCACGACACATGAATGGGACTATTAAAATGTATGTCAACATGGATGCTATGGCGAACAAATGCATGAAAAATGCTTTAGAAACACAAATTTTGAGGGTTAATTTGATTAAAATATGAAATGAATGAACTTTATTTTGTATGTTAATGTGTTAAAGTATAAAGTACATCTTCCCTCTTTGAATTAGATCTAGAATTAGAGTTAGATCTAAACTGTCTAGAGCAGGGGCTCTCAATCTGTGGATCGCGACCCCCTTGGGGGTCGAATGACGATTTGACAGGGGTCGGCTAAGAACATAGAAAATATGGATTGTATTTGTCTTATCTTCTATTGCTGTATCTGTGTGTGGGGAGGAGGGTCGCGGCAGAGTGGGGGATTGTAAAAAGGGGCCTTAAAATGTTGAGAACCGCTGGTCTAGAGTCTACACTTAGATGTCGGCTTCGATAGATGAATGGGATTATATTTATGTCAGAGCTTCTAAATTCGCAGATATAAGGAACGAATTTATGTAAAAATTCTTTTGAAAGACAAATTTGAAGCTTAGTTTTATTTAATAATGTAATCAATAGACTATATTTTGTAATTTTCATGTGTCAAAGTAAAAAACTATCTGTGCAAAGTGTAGTTCTTAAAATTAGATCTAGATCTAGATCCTTTCAATCTTTTCTCATGTAAACATGGCAAACATGGCCTAAATTGATAAGATACTAATACTTTCATAGAGTTGGGCCACTTTTTTTTAAGGGTCTTAAGTTTGTTTTAGGGCTACTATACATACGTTACGGTTCCAGTTAGCACCAATGGAACATTTCTGCTAAGGTTTATCAAGATTGGTCAAACGGTTTTGATTTCTATGCGGTACAAACATACATACATACATACATACATACATACACACGCCTTACTTTCTACTTTATAGTATAGATAATGATAAACAATGAAATGGCTTTTTTCATACATGGGGTGATGTCTGTAAGTTAATAGATGAGGTGATGTTTGTAAGTTTACAGATGAGGTGATGTCTGTAAGTTTACAGATGAGGAGATGTTTGTAAGTTTACAGATGAGGGGATGTTCTTAAGTTTACATATAGAGTTATGTCTGTAAGTCTACAGATGAGGTAATGTTTGTAAGTTTACAGACAAGGTGATGTTTGTAAGTTTACAGATGACGTGATGTTTGCAAGTTTATTGATGAGTTGATGTTTGTAAGTTTACAGATGAGGTGATGTTTGTAAGTTTACAGATGAAGTGATGTTTGTAAGTTTACAGATGAGGTGATGTTTGTAAGTTTACAGATGAGGTGATGTCTGTAAGTTTACAGATGAGGTGATGTTTGTAAGTTTAAAGATGAGTTGATGTTTGTAAGTTTAAAGATGAGGTGATGTCTGTAAGTTTAAAGATGAGGTGATGTCTGTAAGTTTAAAGATGAGGTGATGTCTGTAAGTTTAAAGATGAGGTGATGTTTGTAAGTTTACAGGCTAGGGTGACAGCCCATTCGCTAGGCAAACAAATAATGCCGAACATTTCTAAACAGTCTAATATAAAATTTTTAATTAGGTAAAAGATACACTTCTTAAATGTTTAAAAATATAATCTAATATTACTCTTTTTTAAAAGTTTCTTTTTATTTATTTTGACCAAAACTAGTTAGACCCAAACGTTTAATTGTAATTTAAATTTCTTTTTGTTTAGACTAGGCTAAATTTTGAATTTAATTCATTATTAGATCAGTTGCCATTTAATTGGACTATCTTTGATAGCATTTACTATGCGACAATGCAAAATTTGCTAACATACCGAAGAACTTGTTGGCAAGACAATGTTTCATCTAGATTGTTAGGCGACATTATAAACAGAGCTTAAAAAGCCACACGCCTAACCCTACCATATTTAAATGAATTTTTTGAACAAAAATGTCTGCGAATTTCGGAAAATCATGGATAGAAGCAGCTGGGCCGGCCTTAGGTCGATTTGACCGATTGTAAAAATTGGGTCCCGCACATGGGGCGTGGTAGAAGCCCCGCAATTTTAAATTTACAATATCACTATCAGTCATGTATCTTGTCACAAGCCAAGATGTAGGACTTAAAGGGTTAAGATATTTAGTTTATCGTACGATTGACATAGTTTTAATTAACCCACTGGCGCCTATAAAGGTGTTTCCTACGCATGTTGTATATTACATGTTTATATAATGATCTATTAATACTAGGGATTGTTATTGTGAAAAAAAAGATTGGCCTCGAAAACATCCATTAAATTGGGTTCCGCAAATGTTTTGGGACATTAGAAACCCATTCTGTCATAACTACGTCAAATCGTCTCGAAATACTCGACTTCTGCCAATCAAGACTAGAACAGAACGGTACAAAAACTCGCTCGCTCCTCCCTCGGTTAGACTGTCTCAGCGCTACTCGCTAACTAGAAAACGTGAAAAGGATCAAAATGTCACGAAATAATCTATTCATGTTGTGTCTGTTCTATTTATTTGAATGTTTCTATTTTGTTGTTTTTATTTGAAAAAAAAAAGTCCATGTAATCACAAGGAGTTTCCATAAGGATCAATATAGAAGTCAGAGTCTTATTAACCGCCTGAAAAAAAATATTACAAAAAAAAACAAACAAACAACAACAATAACAAGCTTCTCTCCCAGCTCATTTGTTATACCCAAGTTTGGTTAGATGGACACTGTATGATTGTAGTCATTTACCTCCTCGCAGCACTTTACCAAACAGAAAAACCCATCTGAAGTTTTGTCGAAAGCCCAAATGCTAGAGTGCTGTAAATGTCATTATATTACGACTGAGATTTTCATCTTTTACTTGGACTTGTTAGAGTTAAAAATTGAAAAAATCAAATTATAGCTTTTATATAGCGCTACTTTCATGCTTATAGCATGCTCAGGGCGTTGTGGTCCAATCTCATTTGTGGACCAGTGGGGGAGGGGGTATCTGGAAGATGTAAGTCATTTTTGTTTGTTCTTCAATGCACATTCTGTTTCATCGCCTTCAAGTCTTCTAGTACAAATAGAGGCACAACTATAAAACGTGTTTTAGAAAACTTGACCTCTGCTCGACCTCTGCTCGTTTCCAGCTCCTCCCAACAGAACAGAGTTGCGTTCAATGACGTGAGGTCATGTTAAGATAATTGATTGAATTGATGTATCAGCAGTAGTCAAGCCATATATATATATAAACACACACTTAAATAATTCACATAACCAAACATAACTACTAACACACATAACATCACACAACTAATAACACACATAGTCACCAGAAAGACCAACAAAGTATTTATAAAAAATCTTTTCACTTTTATTGGAAATGGTATGTCTTGACTTTGGTAAGCAATAGCTCAACAACAAATGTATTAAGACTAATTTGCATAAATTAAGATAAATACTAAATGGATGCTCACGTTCACAACGCAGTTAAATTGTTATAAAAAATAAATAAATAAATATAGATGAGCATTGAGTTTATATATAAATAAATAATACATATAATGGATTAGCTAAATCTTGAAAGAAGATACATAAAGTAATGGAAAATCAAAACAAAACAATGAAGCATTTAGTAAAACAAAGTCTGTAGGATGATGTTAGCTTAAAAATAATATAATATAGAGATTCAATGAACTGGAACCAACGGATTTCATCAAAAGCTCGAAGTCAACGAGATATTTACATTGAGAATAAAGGACACTATTCTAAAGTTTCAGTCGACAATGTTCTTAGTTCAATAAATCTTAGGAAAATTAAAAACATATAATATTGAGTGTGGATTGATTGGATTTTGCAATATTATTGATAGCTGCATGCCCATGCACTATATATATAGATATAATAACATGTAAAAAAAAGTGCGTTACATTTGCATATAAATACTGTTTCAAATGCCAACAATTAAATTAGTGAATGATACCACATCGTTATATATGTACAGCAATGAAGAAACATGAGACATGATAATGAACTAAGTATACTTATATATTCACTCATAGACCTTTGCATTTTACTTGACCTCAAGCGTGTGACAATGAACTGTGTGTTTAGAAAGCGGGTTTGTGTTGAGGTTTACAATTGATGTTTCAATGTTACTGTAACAAGAGTTAATAAAGATTTACATTTTGCAATATTAAAAATATAAATAATATATTTCTCTGTCTACATTCTGTACTAAGTACAAAGAGACAAGTAGATTGGGGGGTTCTCTTGTCTTAGCCTGAAGGTTTGTTCTCAAACACATTTCTTTCATTGGATGCAACTCCATCTTGTTTGTAAACCACTTCAAAAGTCCCTGACTCAAGAATTTCCCTTCCACTAGGACTGCAGTCACGACTTACTATTTCTTGTTGGGTTTTTTTTTTCCTTCCTTCCATATTTTAGTCACTGACTAGCACGCCAAGAAAATACCTGGACATATATTTGTTTGATCAATACTACTGGCTCTGTCTCGTTTATTAAGGGGAAGACTGCTGACGTCAGTTGGGGGGGGGAGATTTAAAGCGTGGCGGGAAAACATGAACAGGGCAATCAGTTCTGGAGCATATGAATATGTGTGTGTGGGGGGGAGAGCTATGTCTTGAGTGTCACATCTATGTTTTTGGATATACAACTGTACTGAGTATCACATAAAATCGCTAATACAAAAAAAACAAAACAAATTCACATGTAAATATTTCAATCTTACAATCCCTGCTAGGAGGAGGGGGAGGGCCATTGCACTTTGCGGTGTTCTCTATCACAGGCAGTGAATAAGTCTGACCAAGTTACAATGTGAACATGGTTGACCTACATAACCATGATTGCTAATCTTAACCTATAACTAACATGAACAAAATCTAGTCCAAAGAACTTCAGCCTAGTTCCTCCTCAGTTTGAGTTTGTCTAAGAAAATAGTACAGCATAATATTTAATAAAATATTCTTTTCTGACTTTAACATTTTAAAATTTGTAAGTAATTCTACTGAAAAAAAACGACACTATACAATGAACTGAAAATCTAAATAAAATGCAGTATTGTATAGCACCATTTAACATAATTACATATTATATTATTTTAAAATACAATAATTTAAAAAATATGAAATAGTTTATAATGAAAGTTAAAATAAATATATTGGAATGTTAGGGTAAAAAAAATATATTTTAAAATGCATACATTCAATTAAATATTATTATAAATAAATAACTTAAAAATAAAGTTATATTTACAGTTTGATCAATATGATCTACTTTGATAAACAGCATTACACGCTGTGGTTTTTTGAAGTCTCACTGGAAGCAGGCAGTTCCTAAAGTATTCAAATAATGCTCGTATGTAACGAATCACTATTTGAGTTCATTTAGTCATTTAGGCAGTGCTGCTTCTTGAAGTAATGTGTCCAGAGTTAATCTGAAGAAGGTGGTCCAGCAACTGGGGCGGCCTGCGCAGCAGGGGATGCGCAGTAGCATCCAACCACCACGCTCCTTTTATCTTGAGTCATAGCTGCCAGTCCGTCCTTGCAGGCGCCCTTCTTTAAGACAGTGATTTCCTGTCTTAAGCTCAGGCATCCCATTACGTTGGAGTTGACGCATGCCATGGTGCACAGGCAGCTGGCTTCTGAAACGTATCTGGGGTAGTATAATTCACCAAGGTCGGTGGTTTTGAAGATCCAGGGACAAGTAGACCTCAGGTTTTCAGTCTTCCCTGGCCACCAGCTTCCGGTCTGATTAGGGCAAGTGGTCGGCTGGTCAGTTGACGGGGCAACGTAGTTTGGTTGCTGAGGAAATAACGCCATGGATGTTGTAGAGTTGATGAAACTGTTCAAATCTGTGATGAGCTTTGGCCAGTTTGGAGGAACTGCACAGGTGCTGTTAACTTGCCTTTTAGCTCTAAGAAAGGGGTTGCTATCTTCTGCAGTTACATTAACATCCATGTCGTTTTTCTGGTTTGTTAGCTCTAAAGACGATTCTAATGCATTACTCGCTTTGCCGATATTCAAAACTGGTGAAGTCAAGACTGTATCGCTGAATACCAAAGTGGCCAGGAGAACAAATTGCACTAATGAATTCATGGTCGTTGTCTTGGATAAAGAGATTTCACTTAAAGTTGTGCACAGATTGAATATTTAATCTATGACTATCAGAGTATTTTTTTTAAAACTAAAAGTGTTCTTCAATTCGCTCACTTGTAAGTCTACTCTGTAGCTGCTTAAGTGTTTATCACTTAGTTTGCAACAGTTAATGTCTCGAGAGTAAATAAGCGGACTTATATAGGCTTTCTTAGTCCTTCTTCAAGCCTACAACTGTTGGAACAGCCCCTGAACTTCCTTTTTTGTTCTTAGCTATTTTTAGACTGACGATCTCACGGAAGCGATCTAAATATAGTCGAGGATTCCCCCCGCATGGGAGAGTCGATCCAATCAGTTTACCTTTTCTCTAGCAATGGAGCTCGCCATTAGGCTCCACAAATGATCAAACTAAAAACTTACTTTACTCAGAGAGTTCATAAAATACAAGATTGTTGCTTTTGTTCAGTGCTGTCAATGTTGGGTGGGCGTAACTACGGTAATATGCAGTGCTGGTAATACTTGGTGAAGAAAAGGGAAGAAGGAGGTCAGCCCGCTCCACAGAGGCGTTGAAGTGGGATGAAGGAAATCTAGATATCGTCATTGTTTACTCTTCTTTATTATACTTTGCTAATGGCATTAGAATCTGTTGAAGAAAAGGTTTTGATTGCAACAGGAATAGGGGATAACCTAACCCCCACGCATCTAACACCCGATTATTCTGTTATAGTATTGTATTACATCTCCATCACAACTTATATGTCTCTATGACAAAGCTTATCTAAACTCACTTTGTATGTCTGTCTGTCTGTAAAAAAAATTTTGTACATGTTATTTCTCCGACACTGAAATTTTGCACAATTATTTCTTTTACTTGACAAAACAGGAATTAATAAACAAGAAAGTAGTTAGTTAATTAAATATTAGTAATTAATATGTTGATTCTTATCTCGAACAAGAGAAAGAAATAGTAATTGACTGATGTGATGGTACAAGTTGAATTAGTCCCCTTTGTATAGAGAAAAGTTTGAAACTTACAATAGATAACTATAAAACCTATTTTCCTAAGCACTTCCCTGGTAAAGTGTTTCGTGTATTATTCTGAGGAGACTTGGGGAGGCTTTAGCCCTCGATTTCGAACTCACCCCCTTCAACTTTTTTTTTTAAACAAATGCAAACAAAAAACAAAAAACAAACTGGTCCAGACAAATGATAGGATCATGGCGTATTGAGAAAGCTAAAAGCATGAAATAGCGCTATACTAAAACAATTATTAAAAATATTGTTGTTGGTCTAGATCTATTACAAATTTAATTCCTCAACTGATCCAAACTAATTGATTCAATGTTACCTCGTATAAGCTTATTTTTTTTTATAAATATTCTTCATTTCTTCATTTCTTCATTAGTTTATTTATTGTTATATTAAAAACCTTGATTCCTAATGAGTAAAAGACTAGTCTTCAATAAAGCCAGTTTGGAGTGTCATGTCATCTCTCTGGCGGATGCATAACGATATCATCTACACCCCCGCCAACTTCTCACGACTGTCTTGTCTTATGACGCATTGCAACATCCACCACTTTTGCTGTACAGCGTAACAGCCAGACCAGACAGGCTATGTGATTGTTAACGTCAGCGCTCAATGGGCGGTCACTCAAAAGAGTGTGTGTGTGTCGCAATGTTTTATTTGATTATTGCTAAATTAACGTAATTAAGGTCAAGAGGGACGCCACGACGTCAGTCCTCCAAACGGTGTCAGGATGTATCGGTAGTAGTCTTCCTTGTGTACACGATTCATGGAGAAACTTAGGTCATAATAGACTGTAGATATCCTAAATCTGAATAAGAAAAAAACATTTAAAAAAAAACTTAGAAAAAGCATATATTAGGTGTCATTGTATCCATTTGTTTAGATCAGTCATGTTACCAAATTTCTAATAGATCTAGACCAGTGATGCCCAACCTAATTCAGCCTGCGGGCCATTTTAATTTCCGACACTCGTGTCGCGGGCCACATGACCAAAAAAGGTTTTAAAAAAAAATTGAAAACGACCTGAAACTTTTTCATTAAAAACCCGTGGATTAATAATTGAACCTCCACGCCATAATTGTTTATTAATGCTGTTGCTATATGTTGTTTATTGAAACAGCCAGACTTTCTTTATAATAAAAAGTTTGTTGGCTTTTTACCGTGTTCCACAAAAAAGATACGTTAAATGGTTCTGGTAGATTCTTAATTTCCTTCTCATAAAGGCATAAATGTTAAACCTCTTGTACCAATTTAACGTAGGTAAAGATACCATTTTTCAACCTTTATATTTTTTAAATGAGTGGGGAGATTTTCTACTCTTTATACCGACGTTTCGGCGGGCCGGATGGAACCTCGTCACGGCCTGGATCAGGCCCGCCGGCCGTATTTTGAGCATCACTGATCTAGACTAACAATAATAATTCAGAGCTATTAGAAATATGTTTACCAATTGATTTGTTTAGCGCCATTTGATGCTTTTAGCTTTCTTAATACGCTATTATTTGTTTGGGCCAGTTGAGAAAAAAAGGGAGGGGGAGAAAGGGGTATATGTGCAGATGTTGTGATTGCTTTTTAAATGCATTTTATTTTTTAAAAATGTGATTTGGGCTCGAATTAGAGGGCTCGTGCCTCCTCAAGCCAATAGACTAACCACTGTGCTAGCGAAGTACTTGTGGAAATAGGAGGTTTTATTTATTGTTATTTTCATGCCACCGAATTCTCTACACAAAGTATAAAGGGAACTAATTCAAATTATACCATCACTTCATTGAATTACAATTTCTTTCCTTTGTTTGATATCCAATAAAATCATTAATAACCAATAGTTAAAAAGCTAATTAGTTTGGGTTAGTTTGTTTTTTTTATCGACTCTTGTTTTGTCCGATACAATTGTGCACACTTTCACGTTGGGTGTGTTAGACATATCGTGTAGAAACATTCCAAATAAATAGACAGACGGACAGAAGGAGGCGATATAAGCTTCGTAAACAATGAACTGAATTTAGTTTTATTAGGTTTGATTTCTATTAAAACATTGATTAGTATTATTAATGAACAATGTGTCAACGTGTCAATGTGTCAAAGTAGATTTTTGTTTCATATTTATCTCATATACATCACGACTTTTTTTTTTTCAAATATCTGTCGCTGTTTTTTTACCTGAGAATAGAGTCTAAACGAATGTATTCTTTGAAACGATGCATACAAAATATTTTTAATGAACAAAGATATGGGATGAGTAAAAAATAAAATATGTTTCCTATACAAGCCGAAGCAGAATCCAGTAGTCTGTTAGAAATTAGAATGTTTCCTCGATACTTTTGCCTTTTAAGAATGACACTTGACGAACTAATAAAGTGATTGGTATCCGAAGAGTTTACTCGCTTTTTACAATGTTTAGTTTCCAACTTTCTGCATGGAATACCCTTGAAATCTTGCTCCCTGATTCTACGTCATCAAGGTTGGGAATACTTCATTCACACGTATGTCGATGAGTTTGATGTCGCCAGCATCTGAAATTGTCTACTAGAGTTGTGCGTCGCACTTGGAACTGTAAGGCCAGCAAAAGCGAACAAAAGCTCCCTTCCACCGATCTGAAGTGGGCGGCGAGTTCCTCCTTCCCGCCACCCTGTCCAACTGGGGGGGGGGGTGAGACTCGAGGTTTAAACTTAAAGTTTGATTTTACGTTCACTTCCGGTGGACACGGACACTCCGGACTCGCGGACTAGAGACGCGGCCGAAGGCCGCACCACTGGGACCCCCGCCATCTTCATTTAATCTACCAGGCTAACCGTGCGGGACACGCCATTTATGCAACGGCCCCTTGAGGGACGGCGCCTGGGCATTGACAGATCGCTGCTGGAGCTCTTTTTCATCCCCGGACAGTGCAATGAGAATACTCTCGTCCCCTCTTAGGCACTCCGCGGGAGCCTTGTTTCGCCAATCCTTTGGCCAAGTCATCCCCTCTCACGACCGTTTCCACCTGGGCACCACGATGAGCAGGACAGCAAGCCCGGGTAGAGAGGCCGCCAGCATGTATGCATTCTGGATTCGAACTCAAATGTCTTGCGTACTGAACCAGTCTGTAAATTGCTAAATTTCTTAGCTAAGATACTTAGGGCTTTCTCACAGATACTGCCACTCACTTAATACAATTAGTTTTAAAAAGACTAAACGCTTGTAATGTCAATAAATGCAATACTCAAGACTTGTTAACTAGTAGAGGCGACACATCTCAGATCAATGAATCGCAGATGAGGACACATTCAGCATGTTCAGGTAAGAGCTAGTGAATGTGTACAATATAAGATAGGCACATTTAAAGGTAGATAATTGTTTTCATCAATTGTGCCTGAATTATTTAAAGTAAGACCTTTAAGAATATTTTCTTTTCATTTTTGTTTACAAATATTGAGAAGCTGAGTGTTTTCCTCCTTGAAATATTTGTACAAATAGCTTGAATGAAATCTCGTGAATGAATGGATTCGGTATTTAGGAATCAAGTTTAAAGAAAAGTATTTTGTGTCTATATTAAGACCAATCAGTCACTTATATTTTTTCGCCACATTTGATACAACTGTACAGTTGTCTATTGAACACAGGTGTAGTAGTTGTCTATTGGACACAGCTGTAAAAGTTGTCTATTTGACACAGCTGTAGTAGTTGTCTATTGGACACAGCTGTAGTAGTTGTCTATTGGACACAGCTGTAGTAGTTGACTGACAATCCGCACGATCTCAAAGTTGAAATGTCATAATTATTATTTTAAAAAAAAGTTATTTTGCCATTTGATTGAAATTGTAATACTGAGCAGAAAATTCAGCATCGTTGGGGTGGGGTGTGGATATTCAATGAATTCAGCGTAAATTCATTCATTTAGACCAATCGTCTGTTTGTGAATATATTCAAGTGAACGTCGCTCAGCTGATAGAGATCTACACAAGCGTTTAAAAAACAGTCTTTCCTTTTTTTTAATCCGGGAAGAGTTGGAACAACTTAGGTCAGTCCAATCCTTGCTTCACACGTTAAAAAAGTATTGGCTTAAAAAACACTCTTATTTTCAATCTACCTAGGATTACTAATGTCACTATCTTTCATCAGGTCTGCTTTAACCAAGGAGTTGTCAGTGTTCCAGGAAGTTATTTCACTTATCTCAGGTAGTTAGACACAGTCAAAAGACACTAAATGAGTGGAGACACATGACCCATTCACATTGAAAACTACTATCGCTTCCCCAGAATGAAAGGCGAAGGGGCTATAACGGCTCCATTTCAAATGTAATTACATTCATTCCTCGAAACGGGGAAAGTTGATCCATTAATTTTAATGCATTTTTATTTCTTTGGTAATGAAGAAAGGGGGGGGGGGGGTAATTGTTCCGTAAAATTCCCCCCCCCCCCCACACACACAAACATTAATTTTAACAAAAATAAAAACGGAGTGAAATCATGAAATCAACATATACTTAAAATTTAAAAAGTTGAAAAGTTTAAAAATTGTAAAAGATTTTAATGGAACAAATATATAACGATTAAGATCATGACAAAACTACAACATACACAATAGAAAAGATCAAATATATATCTTGGTAGAAATCAGTAGAGTGAGAAAATAAAGAAAACCCTATGACACATTGACATTAAGTACACGATGAATTAATAATACGAAAATGTTTTGAGGGTTTCCGGGAATCAGAAAATGAAATAGACCCAAATAAAAGAGAATAAATATTGATTTTAAAGATCAAAATAGGATAGAAATAAATATACAAACCTGAAGTACAAACCTGAAATACAAACCTTAAATACAAACCTGGAATGATAAGGTTCTCATATTTCATTTCACGTTGCAATCAATGCAATTGATACTACAATGTGAATATTTATTGCGGATTTTCTTAACTCTAGGTTACTATCTTAACTTTTCCGAAAAGCCTAAATCGATCTCAGGGACATATTCCTTATAGACGAAGCCATCATAGACGTTTGTTATTACATATATAGCAACTCTGTCTGTCTGTCTGGTCAAAAATGTGTACACGTTATTTCGGACTCTTTCACCTGACAACACAAGAAAAATATTAATCATTGATTAAATAGTTATTGATAATTAATTATTGTGTTTGGTATCTCAAACAAGGGGAAGAATTTGTACTTGACTGAAATCGTGGTATAAGCTGAACTAGAGCCCATTATACATCGTCGTCTGAGTTCTTAGTGAACACATCATGAAAACTAGGACGAGACTCTAAAAACAGTAGATAACTTGACAATCTTCTATATTCATCATGAAAACTCGGACGAGACTATAGAAACAGTAGATAACTTGACAATCTTCCATGTCCATAGATATGAGTTCGAGTTCAGGTCGTTCATTTTATTCGTATACATGCTATTTTTATTGTTAGTCAATATCTATGACAAAGTATTTACATGAATTATCTAAACTAATTGAGACAATAACACTAACATAAAGCTTTTTTTAAAAGTACTTTTTTATGTGTTTTCTTGTTGGTTTGATTTGTTTGGCACGTGCGTTCATAAAAGAAGATTTTAACGACCTAGACAGACGTCTTCCAAGACGGCAAGGAGCAGGGGACTGTTTGAAGCCATGACCAGTGTGGCTACAGTGTGAAGTGCAATACTACCGAGACCAATCGTTATAGATTCTAAACACAATCTAGTCCCTTATTGCTCTCTTCTCTTCTTCTCTCTTCCTTTCTCTCCTCTCTTTCCTGCTTCTCTCTTCTTCTCTCTTCTTCTCTCTTCTTTTCTCTCCTCTCTTTCCTGCTTCTCTCTTCTTCTCTCTTCTTCTCTCTTCCTTTCTCTCCTCTCTTTCCTGCTTCTCTCTGCTTTTCTCTTCTTTTCTCTTCTTCTCTCTTCCTTTCTCTCCTCTCTTTCCTGCTTCTCTCTTCTTTTCTCTTCTTTTCTCTTCTTCTCTCTTCCTTTCTCTCCTCTCTTTCCTGCTTCTCTCTGCTTTTCTCTTCTTTTCTCTTCTTCTCTCTTCCTTTCTCTCCTCTCTTTCCTGCTTCTCTCTTCTTTTCTCTTCTTTTCTCTTCTTCTCTCTTCCTTTCTCTCCTCTCTTTCCTGCTTCTCTCTGCTTTTCTCTTCTTTTCTCTTCTTCTCTCTTCCTTTCTCTTCTTCTCTCTTCCTTTCTCTCCTCTCTTTCCTGCTTCTCTCTTCTTCTCTCTTCTTCTCTCTTCCTTTCTCTCCTCTCTTTCCTGCTTCTCTCTTCTTTTCTCTTCTTCTCTCTTCTTCTCTCTTCCTTTCTCTCCTCTCTTTCCTGCTTCTCTCTTCTTCTCTCTTCTTCTCTCTTCCTTTCTCTCCTCTCTTTCCTGCTTCTCTCTTCTTTCCTCTTCTTCTCTCTTCTTCTCTCTTCTTCTCTCTTCTTTTCTCTTCTTTTCTCTTCTTCTCTCTTCTTCTCTCTTCCTTTCTCTCCTCTCTTTCCTGCTTCTCTCTTCTTCTCTCTTCTTCTCTCTTCTTCTCGTCTTCTCTTTTCTTTAGTCTTCTCTCTTCTTCTTTCTTCTTCTCTCTTCTTCTCTCTTCCTTTCTCTCCTCTCTTTCCTGCTTCTCTCTTCTTCTCTCTTCTTCTCGTCTTCTCTTTTCTTTAGTCTACTCTCTTCTTCTTTCTTCTTCTCTCTTCTTCTCTCTTCTCTCTTTCTTCTTCTCTCTTCTTCTTTCTTCTTCTCTCTTCTTCTTTCTTCTTCTCTCTTCTTCTCGTCTTCTCTTTTCTTTAGTCTACTCTCTTCTTCTTTCTTCTTCTCTCTTCTCTCTTTCTTCTTCTCTCTTCTTCTTTCTTCTTCTCTCTTCTTCTCTCTTCTCTCTTTCTTCCTCTCTCTTCTTCTCTCTTCTTCTCTCTTCTTCTCTCTTCTCTCTTTCTTTTTCTCTCTTCTTCTTTCTTCTTCTCTCTTCTTCTTTCTTCTTCTCTCTTCTTCTTTCTTCTTCTCTCTTCTTCTCTCTTCTTCTCTCTTCTCTCTTCTCTCTTTCTTCTTCTCTCTTCTTCTCTCTTCTTCTCGTCTTCTCTTTTCTTTAGTCTTCTCTCTTCTTCTTTCTTCTTCTCTCTTCTTCTCTCTTCTCTCTTTCTTCTTCTCTCTTCTTCTCTCTTCTCTCTTTCTTCTTCTCTCTTCTTCTCTCTTCTCTCTTTCTTCTTCTCTCTTCTTCTCTCTTCTTCTCGTCTTCTCTTTTCTTTAGTCTTCTCTCTTCTCTCTTTCTTCTTCTCTCTTCTTCTCTCTTCTTTCTTTCTTCTTCTCTCTTCTTCTCTCTTCTTCTCTCTTCTTCTCTCTTCTTCTCTCTTCTCTCTTCTCTCTTTCTTCTTCTCTCTTCTTCTCTCTTCTTCTCGTCTTCTCTTTTCTTTAGTCTTCTCTCTTCTTCTCTCTTCTTCTCTCTTCTCTCTTTCTTCTTCTTTCTTCTTCTCTCTTCTTCTCTCTTCTTCTCTCTTCTTCTTTCTTCTTCTCTCTTCTCATTTTCTTCTTCTCTCTTCCTTTCTCTCCTCTCTTCTTCTCTCTTCTCCAACGCAACAAAAGAGTAAACACCAATTTGGAAGAGGCTGCGTACACCGTTGGAGAACGATTTCTATGGAAACATCTTGGCTTCCAATGCCCTGATCTTCACCTATAAAAAGAAAAGGAATTCATGTAAAAGGTACCTGTTAGTATAAAAATTTATAAATGTGGGACTTATTTCATTGCAGTTTCCATTAGTTCACTAAATGATTTAAAAGGTGTGAAGCTTTACTGCACTCTGATTGGTCCAAGTCCTCACCTATCCCTTAATCTGTTGAGCCTTTGGGGTACCACATACGATATGTCGACCATCTTTCTCCATTCCTCTCTATCTTTTCCTTGGATAGAATGGCAAGTCCGTCAATACTTTTGTGTGTTATCTTTACATCTCTGTCTTTTACCTGGTGCGTTAACAGTATTCAATATCAAAATTGGTTTTATAATTATTTCTATTCTCCCACTGTCATGTTTAATTCATTAACAAGCAAAATATTTTAAAATTCCTTTTTTAAATACACAAAACTTATCTAAAAGGAAGAACTCCATCCTTTAACCAGTAATTAGTTGTTTTTTTTAAATTGGTTATTTTTTTTATTTATTCAAGTCTGGTCTATGTCAATGATTAATTGTGCATAGTTTCAGCTTGATCTGAGAATGGGTTTTGGAGAAATAACATATACGCACTTTTTTACCAGGCAGACAGACAGACAGAATGAGTTGACATGAGCTTTGTATAAAGCCTTGGTTTTCAAGTATGGCTGCTGATCGTATGGTGCACCCCACTGTGTCTCTTGGCGACTTGCAATAGGTTGGAACTAGAAGCTGACAATCTTGACATCACACCCTATTGTATCTCTTGGCGTCTTGCAATAGGTTGGAACTAGAAGCTGACAATCTTGACATCACACCCTATTGTATCTCTTGGCGTCTTGCAATAGGTTGGAACTAGAAGCTGACAATCTTGACATCACACCCCATTGTATCTCTTGTCGTCTTGCAATAGGTTGGAACTAGAAGCTGACAATCTTGACATCACACCCCATTGTATCTCTTGTCGTCTTGCAATAGGTTCGAACTAGAAGCTAACAATCTTGACATCACACCCCATTACATCTCTTGGCGTCTTGCAATAGGTTGGAACTAGAAGCTGACAATCTTGACGTCATACCCAATTGTATCTCTTGTCGTCTTGCAATAAGTTGGAACTAGAAGCTGATAATCTTGACGTCATATCTGATGGGACGACTGAAACGGAGATACCAATTAGCATAAACTTCATCAATTCATCATCATTAGCATTTACCTATGACCCAATAATTTCTTCCGCTAGCTCACATGTTCGTATCAGAGGAACAAAAGAGTTAAAAGTAACAAAAATATTGAACAATTGATATGGACAACTTTGTTTTATCCAATGGAGCTAAACATTTTGTACATAAACAGAGATATGATTTAAAAATTAAAAAAATCAATTGACTAATTTTTGAATTTTATAAAATTACGTTTTCACGTTGGGTATATTGAAACGTTGAAGGCTATTGGTTTCCGATTAAATATGAATGAATACTTTTAAAAAAGCATGAAATAAAAGTATTTCTCTTGACGACTTTAGTTTTCTTTGAATTATGTACGGTTGAATTTAGAATTCAATGTCTGTAGTAATTAAATTAACAAACGGCTAATGAATCTATATCATGGTGGGCGTAGCTAGAGGAAAGTTTTCGAGGTTCAACCAGAAATGAAATACGCAGGCCCGCTCTTCTGAGGACTTCATTGTCAGGTCTTGCTATTTAACATTCAGTATTTCTCTGAGGACTTTGGAATGGAAAAATGGCTTTAACGAAAAGAAAAGATCTACCTTATAATAGTTCATGTATTTTTAATCCTATTCATTAACTGTTTTAAAACATTCTGATAGTTTTTTTAATTTAGCTTCAAATATTTAGTTTTATTTATTATGAATTTGTTTGTTTCTTTTGGCCATCTCTCCCTGAGACGTACTTTCTGTTTGGTATACCTTCTAGGTAAGAACTGACTCCATAGATCTTTTACTTTTCCCAAATTTAGCATCAGGATGTATTTGAAGTGAGATCGTCTTTGATTGAATTGTACTATGCTCTCGGTTTTGTAGAACGTATCTTATGACTCACCTAAAGAAGATTTTTTTTCAGACCGATTGGACACCAAGTTAAATTTCTATTTTGATCTTATATTCACTCCCATCCACTCTTCTGATGCAGTCTTTGAATGCAGACATCACTCAATGATTTAAAGAGGTCAACAAAGTAGACTGTAAACTATTTGAATTAGATTGTGACTGAGCCGAAGATAAGTGTAAACTAGATGGAAGCCATTGTGAACTAGGCCACGGTCATTAATAACCTGATGAAGGTGATTGTTAACTAGGTAAAGGTCATTGTGAACTAGATGAATATACTTGTTGTGAACTAGATGAAGGTCATTGTGAACTTGGTGGAGGTAATTACGAACTAGGTGAAGGTCATTGTGGAAAAGAAGAAAGTCATTACGAACTAGGAGAAGGTCATTGTGAACTAAATGAAGATAATTTTGAACTAATCCCATTGTGAACTAGTTTAAGTTCATTTTCAACAGGTTGAATAGCAGAGTGAACTAGTTCAATGTCATTGGAGAAGCTTATTTCTTAGATTACACTTTCTGAAACTGATAATGCTAATCGTAATAGCCAAAGAAGCAAAGGAGACTTTATCATAATCGAGAATTTACAGGAAATGTTTTTAAATCATCGGTAGACTTTTTTTTCCAGTTCTAATAAAACTTTGAAAAAAAAAATGTTCACAGAACAATGAACTATCCTATTTTTTTGTAGAGAGTAACGAGGATAAACGATATCTGTAATAAGACGCGTTTTTATTTTTAGCCGGTTAACGCTTTGATTGCTTTTGAGGATCTCAAATGTGAACCCGTGTACTATGACTTTTGACTACGACCACAGCTGTGCCCAGCCCAACATCGGCCCACACTATGGTAGAGAGGACACAGATAAACGCTACCGAGCAGAGAGACTTGGTTAATTGTTGTGGCTTTAGGGCAAAGTAACAGGTCAAATGTAAGCACCCACGATATCGTCTTTTTTTGTACCTAGATCTGGATCAATGACTGAAGGACACGCTCTAGTTGCAAGAGGATCTCTTACGCTCTGAACCTTTCCATTTTCAATTGTCGTCATAGACATTCAAGTATTCACTAGCAATAGTTGCCATGTCAGAAATAATGTGTGGGGCTTGCATCAGGTTGTCACGTAGTGTAGGAGTCATTCCATCGTTTTATTTTCTAAATGTGTATCGGAAATGTCGACGTCAATAGACAGCACTAGTGTACGTCAGTTTCTTAAGCCAGCACAATCTTTACTTGATTGAGTCTTAATAATGTTAACAATTAATATAAATATATCCATATTTATATCGTTGTCTTCTATCGTGTAGTGTCAATCTTGGCCTTTTTTTTTTGTCAAATTATCTTTATTTTATTTTAAAGATTTGCATTTTTTAAAATTTCTTCTTTAGCGACCTCCGAAGAGGGAAAGGCGCAATTACGTCTGGGCTCCGTTAGTCCGTCCGTCCGTCACACTAAGATCTCAAATACTAACAAAAAAATGTCTGAAAATCCGTTCTCACAATATTTTGCAACTTGCCAAAGGCTACTTTTTGTTCTCTAAAGTGAACTGATTTGTTTTAAAAATGTATTATGCAAACAATTCTTTTCATAAAATTACACCACTTCTAAAACAGTAAATAATACTAAGGAAATATAGTTTTTGAGTAATTGTATTAGTCTAGAGACTATTTAGAAACATTTATTCAAATATATACGTAAAATGTGGAAGAAAATGTTAGATATAAATATGAATATTATTAATTGTGTGTTTTCTGATAAACAAACTACTAAAAGTGGGAAGCGTGGTCGAGAGGCTAAGTGCGCTTGAACTTGGCTTGGCTTGGCTACCTAGAAAGGGGCTCGAGGTTCGACACAGTGTTTAATGGGCGCCTAAAGGTAGCACGGAAAACCAACTCCTAGATATCCCCCCCCCCCCCCCGGTCCTCAAATGAGATGGGACCAAAGCTATAAGCATGAAAGTCTCGCTTTTAAAAGCTATAAATATATTTATATATCTATAAATATGAAAGTGATAATAAAACATTAATTTTTGTTCATAAAGTCATAATAGTGCTATTTTTATATTGCGCCTCACTATCAACTCAGCTTTACATGCAGCGACGTTCACACAGTGGGGTGGCGTCTCCCGCCACTGCATACTATATTAATCCCCATAAGCATAAAGTCTTAAATATTTTTTTGGGGCGTAAATGCCGCTGTTGCTTTGAAGATCAATCTCATTGCTGACAACAAAATAGTCCTGATTTTTAAAAAAACAACAACAACATATTCTCGCTAAATGCATGTTTACAATCCCTCTTCATAACATTTCATTTTGTTGCAAAAACAAAATTGCTATTATCGATAAAAGGTTTTTACTGATTTTTTCTAACAGAAAGAAAGCTTTCCCTAACAACACTAAATGTCATCATTTCTCCTAACATCACAAGAAGTCATCGTAGAAGAGAGCACCTGGTTGCATGCGGCTTCGGAACGAAACAGCTGGAGGTCACTTACAAAGGCCAAGGGGATACACATTTGAAACCAAAAGAAAATCCGATGCCGAGAACAGACGTAGACGGCGAAAAGAAAATCTTAATCGACCACCGGTGGACAATGGTTATGCTTGTCCTGGATGTGGCAAAATATGTAGGTCACAGCTGTGGGTGCGTAACCACGGGAAATACTGCATTCCTCATTCATCTTTGGAGTCGAAGACAAGCCTTATTATTATTATAATATAGATATTAAGCACTCCCCGTTTGAGCTATTATTACCCGAAAACACTTAGCAGGAAGTGACTTTTGAAAAGTAATGGCCGCATTTACTTTACAAAGACAATTGCAACCACCTTGAAGACTCCAGCCAATGATATGGTAACGTAGAACTAAAGAAAAGATCGCAGGTGAAGAACAGAGAATGTAAATCAACCCTGAGCAAACAACGGCTACATGTGTCATTGGAAGCATAATTTGTAGGTCAAAACTTGCTAGATTGTAGGACATTATTCAATTGTTTACATAGAGTGTATAGTCACATAAAAAAATGTTTTAAAAAAAACCCAAAGCTTATCTAAGAAAAACAACATCAAAATCACAGCAATGTCTCTCATTATTCCTATATAAAACAAGATTAATTATTTACCACCAATTAATTCACCAATTGGTTAATTTTTTTTAGGTATTCATGTATTGTCATCGACTATAAATAATTGTGCAAAATGTCAACTTGATCCCTACATTGGTAAGTGGGAGAAAAAGTAAGCAAGTAAAAAGTCAAGTTCAACTTTCAGACCTTGTGGTCTGTAGGGCAGATGATGTCAAGGTCATCTGTTTCTGACACCCTCGTTGACCGTAGGCCACAGAAACAGTGGGAGAAAAAAGTGTACCTAATTCGTACCAAACTGACAGACAAACAAACAGACGAAGTGAGTTATACAAGCTTTGTAAAAAGAATTCATTATAAATATCATACTCCATTGTCAAAAAAATCTAAGGTTAAACAAATTGTGTACTTTTTTTTTTAAATGTATAACTTCATTTTATTGAGACAGAACAAAAAACAAATGATTACACTAAATACAATATTGGGAGAGACATTGTTAACACAAACACACGAGTTACATTTTTTTTCTCAGTTTTAGATCGAGAGCAAAAAGAAGAGGGAGTGCGTAGAATGAGAAAGATTGAGAGTCAGAGGGAAAGAAAGAAAAGGGGGAAGAGAGGGAGGCAGACATTGGGAGAACCAGAGAGAGATAAGGAAATAGCGGGCTTTAAAGGAAAAATGAAATGGAATGAGAGAGAGAGAGAGGGGGCAGCGAGAAGGGCGAGAGAGAGAGAGGCAAACATTGGGAGAAATGGAGAATCAAAGAGATAGGGAAATAGCGGGCTTGAAAGGACAAATGATATGGGAATGAGAGAGAGAGGGAGAGGATGAAAGAATGAACACTAGTTTTTAAACATACAAATATGAGGTTTAACAGCTCATGTGGAACATGAAAAAAATAGTATTACATTTTCTAAAGTATAAGTTTAAAACATAAGCATAGCATTCTCCAAAGAGGAACAAAAATGATGATGTATAGCTCAGTTGACAACCCAACAGTAAATGTCATTGCTTCATTAAAACAGCAGGTCGTCTGCTAGTTGTTAAGTAATGCACGACTGATGATTTTATAATAGGTCGGAGCTGGAGGTCACGTGACAAGACTTTTTCCGAGACTTCCCGGAAAGTTTTGACTCTACACCAGCAATGAAAACAAAAATAAATGTAAAAAAAAAGAAAAAAACCAATGTTGACGAGGTGTTTTTTTTTAAATGAATTTTCCCGTCACTTTAAAACTACCCGGTGGAAAACGTTCAAGCTTTAATAACCAGGAACATTATACTTCCTTGGGAAACAATGAGATAGATTCAATGAAAGGATCGAATGATTCAATATAGTCATCAACTAGTTGGTTGACATCTTGTATTAGTATTGAGATCAAGTGTCATTACTTTAGATTGCAATCTTCTTGCTTGAAGTTGCAAATAAATTGGACTCATCTGTTCATGTCCATTGATAGTTTAGTGCTCTGCTCATCTCTTGTTTGGAATAACAAAATGTTTAAAAATGACAATCTTCCCATTCTTTTGGACTAACTGGAGTCAATTTACTATATTAAGTATCATTATCATTGAAAAAAAAAGTAAAGTTCCCCATTCAGACCTTGCAATCTATAGGGCAGATGATGTTAAAATTATGTTTCTTCGGTCCACGGTTAACAAGCAGAGTATCATGTGGCCAGCACAACGACCAACCGCCTTTACTTTCTTTACTTAATCTCACGCCCTACGTCGTCCAAACGAACACTATCATCAGCATTGTGTAGGTTCAGGTTCAGGTTTAGGTTGCTTCGGAGTCGTATTTGCGTAGGAAGGAAACAATTATTGTAAGGCTTACTGCCTTACTTAGCTATTGCCCAACCTCTCATATGGGTAGGGAAGGGGTGAATAGGAGAAGTTTCCATGCTGCCTTGATGTGATTAGCAAAAATTGCTCAACTGGATTTAAATTCGATCCCTCCGACACTTATTCATCGTTTAATAGAAAAGCCTGAATTACAGCGCCCCTGAGCCCAAACAAACACAATATTCTGGCCCTCAAATCTCCTTTGATATTTCTTTCCTACTTCAAACTAACGACTCGCAGCTCATTTATACTGCGCATACTTCCTTGGAACATCATTTGCAGTTCTAAAGAAAAAAAAATGCATTATCTGACGGTCCGCATTATAACCCCCCCCCACCTCAAACAAAAACAATAAAAACTATAATTTTGTATATTCCTCCAAATGAAGCGCCCCTCCCACAAGTACACACTTTCGGCCTTTGCATGTTCGAATAAAAAGCTATATCTACACATACTAACAAACAAACCACAAGCTTCTTTACCCCTTGACTTCCAGAAGCGCTTAAAGATATATGCTCTTCTTGTTAGTTTGTAGTTGTGATTATTGGTAGAGACGGCATTACAATGACATCACAACGTATTAGTGGCCTTTTTCAGTGAACAGCCTTACTGCCCTAACATGCACGTTCGGGCTTTGAAATATAATACTTAAGAAAGACTCAGTTTGGGTTATTTTAATCAGTACCCCCCCCCACACACACACACACATCCTTTACATACGACTTTTTTTTTCCATTTCGTTACAGCTCTATACTTTACATCTAGTCTTTTTCATCGTATACACAAACTTTTAAAAAAAAATTATGCCGTAGAGTATCATTAGTTACAGACTTTACCTTTCATACTCTAGTAATTTTCACCGCAAACACGCAGCCTCGCATTTCTACAGACGTTCCTTTTATTTTATTTTTTTTTTTTATTATAAATAAAAGGAAATATTAGTGTTTTACATTTACCGTGTTTTTAAGGTAATAAAGAGAGGGAAAAGGAAATGTGTACAATTAAACATTTACATTTACATCAAAAGGGATATTAATGAATACCTAAGAATGTAGTTCAATTATCTGCAATAAAACATTGGTATGTCGCAATAAGAAAAGGAATGGTAGAAAGAAAATCATTTTGGGAGAATGAACCGCTATTGTTGCGATTGTGAGAAAAAAAAGCTTAGTTGTTCTAGGAACATGGTAACAGGCTAAAGTTTCGTTTTTTTTTTCGACCCAACCAAATGGAAGAATTAGAGATGAGTCAAAGAGCTAAGGCTTTGGCTTGCAGATGTATTGACACAATGGCCCTATCAACGCCCTATTTTGCTTCTCAGCCAGAAAGTTACCAATGTTTTGTTGTGCATTCCTTCACAGTTATAGTCCACGACCCGTATGTACATTAATTTCCAAGGAAGATTAGAAAGCCTATAGAAGACTTCGTGCAAGGTAACAACAATACAACCCTCACAATATCTTTGTTAGACCCTTGTCTATTTCAAGAAGAGATTTACTCCCTGATCTAGGGCGTTGTTTCCTTATCTTGCCCTATTGCCACGTATAAGCAATAACTCATAATGTAGAGATCCTGTAGATTTAGGCTTTGTTTAGTCACTTAACCTTGTGTACAGTGTCCTTGTCTCGCATTAATCACTTCATGTCTTAATAATCCACTAACGTACGATGTACGATTGCTAAATATAAACAACATTTCATTGGCGAGCGTTATGTCATAAAAACGCATGTCACTACACAATCAGGTCAAGTCTGTTTGAACTTTCATTACAAGGACAAACTACACACCTCTGTTTCGTTACAATTTAACTTTAGTAAGCAACTATATTTACTCCAAAATCTTTACGCCATCCACACGGAGATATAGATACCATTAATTTGAGTCACAACAGCTTCCGGAATGTGTCGCTGAGTGGCAAAGCTCGTTTGGCCACATGCAAGAGGGCTCCAGTTCGAACCTCGACTTGAGCTAAATTGTGTTTGCAGAGCTCCTAAAGGCAGCACGGAAAGCGTCTCCCAGATACCCTCCCTCCCCCCCTCACAAAAGAGATTGGACTCGAGTTTACAGCATGAAAGCAAAAAAAAAAAAGAAACACTTAATGAAAAATACTTCAACATCTACTCAGTAATGGACAAACTACGACCTGCGGGCCAACTCATTGTTTTTAAATATTAAAAAGAAAAACTTAAATTCTGTCAATTTACCACTAAGTGAGTAAAAAGAAAATGTCTACTCTCATTTTAGAGTTTAATCTCACTGACTGGTGTAAAGGAAAACTTCGTGGTAAAGAAGATAAGGGGGCGCGGTGGCTGAGTGATTAAGCGCTTCCGAACATGGGGTCCTCGGTTCGAATTTCGGTGAAGGATGGGACTTTTAATTTCGGATTTTTAGGGCGTCCCTGAGTCCACTCAACTCTTATGGGTACCTGACTTGTTTGGGAAAGTAAAGGCGGTTGGGCGTTGTGCTGGCCACATGACACCCTGGACGTTAACCGTTGGCCATAGAAACAGATGACCTTAACATCATCAGCCCCATAAATTGCAAGGTCTGAAAGGGGAAACTTTACTTTACTTTTAAAGAAGATAAACTTAATTGTAAAGAAGATAAACTTAATTGTAAAGAAGATAAACTTAATTGTAAAGAAGATAAACTTAATTGTAAAGAAGATTAACTTAATTGTAAAGAAGATTAACTTTATGTAAAGAAGATAAACTTTATTGTAAAGAAGATATCAGCACATGAAAAACATTTTTATTTGAAATTCTCAGTATACAAAATAATGTAAACCGTGGCGTAGTGGAATCAAACCTGGAACTTCAATTATTTATTTTTTATTTTATTGAGTTGCGTAAATTCAAAAGTTTGTCATTGTATTTTGTAATATTTGCTAAATTTATGAAATGCCTTTGGCATGTCTATAAGAATACATTTTAAAAGTAATAGCAAGGAAATGAACATAATTTCACCACGAAACGAATAGGGCGTCTTGAAACATGATCAGTATTTCTTGAACTTTATTGGCAACAGAAATTGTTCCTTCGCTGCTCAGGCCTAAATCAAGGAAGACAGGATTACAATAATAAATATCTGTAAAGCTATTACAGAATACAATAAAATGCTTTATAAGGGGAGATAGCACGCACTCACTACCTGAGTCTGACATAATGTAGATCTCAACACCTAGTGGAAATTAGATCAAGGTCATAGAAGCTAAAAATAAAAAAAAAGCGACACTGGTATAACGTTGTCAGACAATGGTTTCCTTATCTTATGGTTTGATAACAATAATGATATTTATAACAATGACATTCATGGGCGTAACCAGGGGAGGGGGGTTGAGGTTTAAATGACAGAGCGTCGCATGAGGTTTGCGGGACATGTTCTCCGACAAAATGAATTACGCATAATAAGAGTTGCGATGACATCTAGAACAACTTGGCGCCACACTTTCATGGAGGTCCTCAGAGCAGGTGGGAAGAGGCTTCAGACATTGCCAGTAACAGATTTTTTGTGGAAACAGCTTGCCAGCAAATGCGCCGAAATGCGCGGGAGGGTCTAAGTCAGTAAGAATAGCACATTAGGTTTTGTAAATAAAACTTTTTAATAGCAAGATAATGCACTGTAGCTACCTCAGAATATGCATTTAGTTGGCTTTCAACACCAGAAATAGTGCTTGGCGGTGGGGCTCCGCCCCGCACTGGGGGAGCTCTCAGCGCTCCCCCAGACCCCTTGATGGCGAGAGCGAGGAGTCTACAATTTTTTCAATAACTCCAGGAAGAACCTATTCTAGGACACAATAAACGTCTTCCAAAGGAATGATAGGTCAGAAATGTAATAGAGATTAATTATGTACATATACACACACATCCATCCATACAAACATATATATATATATATATATATATATATATATATATATATATATATATATATATATATATATATAATTTTTTCGGCGTGGGGGGGGGGGAAGAAAAAAATCCCCCTCAAACACCCCCCCCCCTCCCCGAAAAAAAAATCCAGGCTACGCCTATGATTATAGTAAATATAATATATTCATTAAAGTTACCACTTTCTAGATCGGGATTCGATAAAATAAGAGGAAAATTCATTATTGTTCTTTTACTAATAAGTATTGCAGTTTTCTGATGATGTGGCAGGTCTGCAGAGAAGCCGCCCAGTCACAGGCACAGAATCTTCCGAGGAACATTCAGCGTCACGAAGATGTCTGCAAGGTCAATAGTCATTACACCTTCAGCTGATATAACAATCGGGAAAATTAACATTTTAGTCAGCTTCGACAGTCTCTAACAGGTCATAAGTTATATTTAGAATTAAAATTAAATTAAAATTCCACAATTGTTTCATTGAACATATAATGTTGTTTTCACCTTTTGTCTATTCGAAGTTTGCATATGATCTGTAACTAAAAATAGCACCACGCGATACTAACCGGACTGCACTCAAGTCTCGCGTGTTCTCACGTGTGCAACAATTACTATTCTTTTGGGAGGAGTCAGTTAGGGTGGAACCTGGTCAACGGACATTTTTGTCACCTAGTGTTAATAGATAAGTTGATGGAGGAATGATCTTACAGTGACACAGACATGTCAATGATCTAATTGTGCGAACCAGCGGGGGTGTTGTTGTCATTGAGAGCTGATTCACGTGAAGATTTTATGGGTTTTCTCAATACAACTCCCTGAGTATACAATGCCACAGCGTTTATTTGATGAGTAACATTTAATTCTTTTAAATTTAATCCGCCCAAGACAGTATACATTTAAACTTTGAAATAAGAATTCACATGAATAGATGCTATAAAAACTAAATGATTATTAGTCTAATTCTCTGGTCATGATGTAGTACCAATGGCTAGTAGAGAACTGAACACTGTCTGAGACCAACAATATTTAGCTTGATCTTGAAAGAATTTAAAAAAAAAAAAATCTCGTATTCATGCTGATCCTAGACTCGAATTTTTGTTATTTTTCATGCCGGCCAGTTGGTGACTTTCTTAATCACAACATTTCGTTTGTCATCTCAAGAGTATTTTTTTTTTAGCTAGTTTTGTTCAAACCTGGTATGCCTAATGAACAATAGTTGGTTAATTTAAAAAAAATGATTCTTGTGTTGTAAGGTAAAAAAACAAATAATTGACTAACTTCAGATTGATTCGAAATTGGGTATAGCAGAAATAACGTGTTGAAAGTTTCTACCAGCAGACAGACAGATTGAGCTGATGTAGCTTTGCTAAAGTAAATGAAACTTTTTCTATTCATCGTTAAAAGTTTTAAAGAAATAACGAAAGACAAATCCTGTCTATGTAAATAACAGTATCCTTAACGAATTGATGTGCATGTCAAGGTCTATCCTAGCTATAGTTTTATAACAATAACGTTTTAGTCAACTTCCAGACAGCTGTACAATTTTCATGTTCAAGGTTTGCTTATTCTAAGCATCGCATTTATTGACAGGTAATTTCACTCTTCCAGGTCGTTCTTGTGGTTTTGCCTAGAATCTAGAACAGCGGTTCTCAACCTTTTGAGCTCGGCGACCCCTTTTTACAATCCCCTACACTGCCGCGACCCCCCCCCCCCAACACACACATACAGTAATAGAAGAGTAAACAATAACAATCCATATTTTTGATGGTCTTAGGCGACCCCTGGCAAATCGTCAATCGACCCCCAAGGGGGTCGCGACCCACAGGTTGAGAACCCCTGCTCTAGAAGGACTCAAGAAAGCTCTTGGTGATTTGAGGCTGAGGATATCAAGTTGTGATCTCTTCAAGCTTGTGGAGTACAACTGAAACTGCGTATAAATGTTTCAAGGCATGGAGAGAGAGAGAGAGGGAGGGAGAAAATAGAGGGAGACAAAGACCAATAGAGCTAAAGAGAGAGAGGGAGGGAGAAAATAGAGGGAGACAAAGACCTATAGAGCTAAAGAAAGAGAGGAAGGGAGAAAATAGAGGGAGACAAAGACCAATAGAGCTAAAGAGAGAGAGGGAGGGAGAAAATAGAGGGAGACAAAGACCACTAGAGCTAAAGAGTGAGAGAGAGAAAGGGAGATAATAGAGGGAGACAAAGACCACTAGAGCTAAAGAGTGAGAGATGGAGGGAGTAAATAGAGGGAGACAAAGACCACTAGAGCTAAAGAGTGAGAGATGGAGGGAGATAATAGAGGGAGACAAAGATCACTAGAGCTAAAGAGTGAGAGATGGAGGGAGATAATAGAGGGAGACAAAGACCACTAGAGCTAAAGAGTGAGAGATGGAGGGAGAAAATAGAGGGAGACAAAGACCAATAGAGCTAAAGAGAGAGAGAGAGGGAGAAAATAGAGGGAGACAAAGACCAATAGAGCTAAAGAGAGAGAGGGAGGGAGAAAATAGAGGGAGACAAACACCACTAGAGCTAAAGAGTGAGAGAGAGAAAGGGAGATAATAGAGGGAGACAAAGACCAATAGAGCTAAAGAGAGAGAGGGAGGGAGAAAATAGAGGGAGACAAAGACCACTAGAGCTAAAGAGTGAGAGAGAGAAAGGGAGATAATAGAGGGAGACAAAGACCACTAGAGCTAAAGAGTGAGAGATGGAGGGAGATAATAGAGGGAGACAAAGACCACTAGAGCTAAAGAGTGAGAGATGGAGGGAGATAATAGAGGGAGACAAAGATCACTAGAGCTAAAGAGTGAGAGATGGAGGGAGATAATAGAGGGAGACAAAGACCACTAGAGCTAAAGAGTGAGAGATGGAGGGAGAAAATAGAGGGAGACAAAGACCAATAGAGCTAAAGAGAGAGAGGGAGGGAGAAAATAGAGGGAGACAAAGACCAATAGAGCTAAAGAGAGAGAGGGAGGGAGAAAATAGAGGGAGACAAACACCACTAGAGCTAAAGAGTGAGAGAGAGAAAGGGAGATAATAGAGGGAGACAAAGACCACTAGAGCTAAAGAGTGAGAGATGGAGGGAGATAATAGAGGGAGACAAAGACCTATAGAGCTAAAGAAAGAGAGGAAGGGAGAAAATAGAGGGAGACAAAGACCAATAGAGCTAAAGAGAGAGAGGGAGGAAGAAAATAGAGGGAGACAAAGACCACTAGAGCTAAAGAGTGAGAGAGAGAAAGGGAGATAATAGAGGGAGACAAAGACCACTAGAGCTAAAGAGTGAGAGATGGAGGGAGATAATAGAGGGAGACAAAGACCACTAGAGCTAAAGAGTGAGAGATGGAGGGAGATAATAGAGGGAGACAAAGACCACTAGAGCTAAAGAGTGAGAGATGGAGGGAGATAATAGAGGGAGACAAAGACCACTAGAGCTAAAGAGTGAGAGATGGAGGGAGATAATAGAGGGAGACAAAGACCACTAGAGCTAAAGAGTGAGAGATGGAGGGAGATAATAGAGGGAGACAAAGACCACTAGAGCTAAAGAGTGAGAGATGGAGGGAGATAATAGAGGGAGACAAAGACCACTAGAGCTAAAGAGTGAGAGAGAGAAAGGGAGAGTGGGGGAAAGTGAAAGAGAGAGAGAGATAGCAAACTAGATACATCTAGAAAGAGAGGAATTGAGCGAGAAATCAGCGAGGTAAAAAGAGACAGAGAGAGAGGGAGAGAGAAATTGACTAAAGAGGTAGAACGAGAGAGAGATAGAAATAAAACCAAGAGGTAAAGAGAGAGAGAGTGACAGATACATAGAGTGACCAACAAGGTAAAGAGAAAGAAAGATAGTTACAGAGAAATAGAAATAACAAGGACATAAGAGAGTGAGAGAGAGAGAAAGGGAAAAGAGTATGCAGCGAGGGGGGGTGTCGGAATTTAGTGACTGATTTTTTGAGTTGATTTTGTTAATTTCAGTTCAGATTTTAATACTATACCATCACTTGCCCCAACGCAGCAAAGAGGCTTTTGATTTTGCAGTCAAAACCCCCTCTTCTATGAAATAAAATAAAAAATAAATAAAAGCGAACAACAATCCCCAAATTCCAAGAAAGATTTTGATTTTAACACCCCCCCCCCTCCGAAATCTACGATAAAACCTCCTCTTAAATATAAGACTATTCATACATCAGTCACCAGATTCTATGAGGGTAGACAAGAGGAGTTTTGTGTTTAAAACCCCCTTCCAGCTGGGTTTGCAGCTAAAAACCACCTCTTCAATATAAAAAAAGCAAATTAAACACTTAATTTTCTTTGAGCGTAGCCAAAAGGATTCTTTAGCTGAAACCCCCCTTCAGCGAGGTTTGAAGCAAAAAAATACCTCTCCAATATAAAAAAAAAGCAAACTACGCACTCAAACACTATGAGCTTAACCAAAGGGGTTTTAAGTTTAAATCCCCTTTCAGCGGGGTTTGAAGCTAAAAAGTACCTCTTCAATATTAAAAAAGCAAATTATACCCTAAAAATTCTATGAGCGTAGCCAAAGGGGATTCGAGTTTGAACCCACCCCCCTCTTCAGCGGTGTTTGAATCTAAAAAAACACCTCTTCAATTTAAATAAAAAATAAAGCAAATTACGCACTAATATTGCTATGAATGTAGCCAAGAGGGTTGTGAATTAACCCCCCACCCTCTTCAGCATGGTTTGAATCTAAAAAATACCTCTTCAATATTAAAAAAAGCAAATTACACACTCAAAATTCTATGAGCGTAGCCAACCAAGGGGGATTTTGAGTTTAAACCCCCTCCTCCAGAGGGCTTTTTTTAAAGTTTAAAACCCCTCCAGTTGTTTTTGAGTTCAAATAGTCCCATACAGGAAGTTTTGAGGTTGAAAACCTCTCTCTTCAATTTTATTCTTAAGCAAACTACAGTCACTAAATTCAACTAGCGTAGCTAAAGGGGTTTTGAATTTATGAAAAAAAACAAACTCCAGAGATTTTTAGTTTAAAACCCCTCAACAAATGATTTTGACGATAAAACTACCCTTTTCGATATAAAATCTAAAGCAAACTACAGTCACCTAATTCCAAGAGCATTGCCAAGATAGGTTACACATTTCTACCAGTGGCTGGGCTCCATTAATAAAGTGCAGTGAATAGTCCTCTGAAAATTTGAAAAAGACTAAATGTGTCTCAGCCTGCCTCATCAACTATAATCGTAACATACGCGAGTAGTCAGAACGAGATCAGTTTTTAAAGTTTTATCACAAAGAGCCAGGTTCACATTTAACTTCACATTCACTTTCCCCTAGCCTTTGGTTTGCTGGACGGCTGGGGTACCATACAAGATCTGTCAGCCTTCTTTCTCCATTCTTCTCTGTCATTTGTCTTTGATCGAATTTAATTCTGATGTTCTTTCTGAAAATATTGAAACCTGCCTTTTTACCTGCCTTGGTGGACAACTTCAGGGGCCGATTATGAGTTTGTGTTTCCACACAAACTGTCTTTGTAACCTTGTTTTTTTTTTATTGCTTCTGGTGTTCTCAGGTACAAGAAATAATTGTGCGAAATTTCAACTTGATCCGAGTCTGGGTGTGGGAGAAATAACGTGTACATACTTTTTACCAGACAGGGTGAGTCGGATATAAGCTTTGTAACAAATGTATTGTTTTTGTTTCTCTTGCAAATTATGACCTCGTTGTGACTTGAAAGTCTTGGATACCAGACCACGTGTGAAAACGTGCTGCTGTTATTGAGATATACTCATTACGTGGGCGACTTCATATGTCTGGATCAGTGAATCGGGGACTGGGCGAAGTCATAAGATGTGCTAGATCCTGCTCTGTAATTACCTGGCTCTAGAAACGAGGTGCACCCATTTCTTTACGCCCCTCATCGTTGTTTCTCAATGAATAGCTTCCACTCAGTGCCTTTTTATTTACCACTATTATTTTATTACAACATTGAGGACAACTTTGGTCTAAGTAGAAGACACACAAGTTATAACAAGAGGACAACCATGATAAAAGTAGAAGATTGTATGCATAATGGTTGTACAAAATAGTCTCTTATAGACACCGCTGTTCTTTTTTTTTTTTTTTTTTAAGTACCGAAACTAGACACAAAACTGAATAAGAAGACGGGAAAAAAAGAGAAAAAAGACAGAAAGTAGAAAAAGACAGAACATAAGAAAGAGAGAAAAAAAAAACATTAACATGTAATTAGGGGCAACTGTATAGAAAGAGGACAAAATAGACTGTTTGATAAGAACGTACTAACTAAAATGGTGTCAGAAATAGGAGCTTGTTTTTCTTTCCTTAACTGTCACATTTTTTATACACTCTAACTTTAGTTTAATGTAGACCATAGCACACTACAACAGGGCTAACGACAAGCGTGCAGAGAAAGAGAGAGAGAGAGAGAGAGAGAGAGAGAGAGAAAGAGACAGAGAGTGGCAGAGAGAGATAGACAGAGAGACGTTATTCGCTCCTAGGTCACTTAATTTACTTCCGTCAACAGTCTCTCTGTCTCACTCCGCCATTCCTTTTCCAGACGAGGGTATGTGTCTGCTGTATCTAAAAATAGAGGTGAATATTATTGACCAATGGCAGAGGGGGCTGCCTCGTAAGGTGAAATCTCACCAAGTCATTAATCACACGTCATCGACACTTTCCCAAGGCTCGCCTTGAAGTCCTGGAATATCCGCTTTGAATCCTCTGAGCAACCCAGGGAACCAAGTCCCTCCTTGGGGTGCAAAGTAAACTCAAATCACACCTTTTTTATCCTGCAATTTTGTAGTGCTGGCATGGTTATATGATTTCATCCCAAGATTTAATACCCCATTTATGATTATAACAATATTTTAAATAATAATAATAATTTAGCTAATAATAATAATATTGTAAATAATAATAATAATAGTAATAATAATTTAGCTAATAATAATAATAGTTAAAGTAATACTAATAAATATAAATTTAAATAAAATTAGCAATATTATTTCAAATTGTATTAATTTGAATAGTAATAATTTAGTGTAAATAGTTATAATTTATATAACGATTATAATAATATTTGTAATATTTTGATAATAATAAATTTTAATAATTGAAATTAATCTAGCACTAAAATTGTTAGCAAACTTAATGTGGGATAAGGGTCATTCATAAACATAACAAACGTTAAAAATGAGTTCAAAGGTCAAATAGAATTAAGTTTTGTTTAAGTAAATGTTAATGTTGTTCTTATGTGTAGATTAAGATGTGATTGTTACTATATATTTTTCAATATACTGCATACAAGATTTTAATGGACAAAACGCTTAACAACTTTAGCGTTGAAAATTATGAAACATGCTTACAAAGGTAGGAGTCTTTTTTTTCACAAAGTTTCAATCAACTCACCGTCTGGCGTCTGCTGCTAAACAGTGTGCACACGTCATTTCTTTCCCTTTTAATTCTCGGACCAAAAGCTTCAACAATTAGTTCATTAGAGGCGTAGACAAGACATTCATCAGTGAAAACAATTTACGAATTAGACAATTAATTACTGGTACCAACAAGGGAAATTAATCCTTCAGAATTTAAAGATATGGCTAAATTTGTCCACTTAAATAATTATCAACACTATTTCTTCCACAAGCATTATCCTACAAAGCTCTTACTTTAAACAATTATTTATTTTCCCTCACAAAACAGGAATAAATAATTCAAAACAGAAAACAAAAAAACGTTTATTTAATTATTGGTAATCAATTTAATTTTGTTGGATATCGAATAAGTTCAATAAGTTCCATATTATTGATAGATATAGTTGCAAGAGTAGATATTTTCCCATTAGAGAAGACTTAATGTAATATTTTACTTGTTTTAAGAAAAAAAAAACGTGTAGATTTTATTTTGAATCATTAATCAATTTTAAGTCATGTTACTACAAAATAAATGATGGAATTAAATGACCTGGTTTCATATTTGAAGTAAGATTCCATGCTGTCTTGGCAAGTCACATCTGCAATACGATGAATTAAACATTTTTTTAGGTACATATTTCAATACGTCTAGTAGCTTTTCTTAGGTCAGAACATAATCAACTTTCTCCTGGGTAAAATACCATTGTCACAAGACGATAACATAGCATGATGTCATTGCTTGAACAAAACAGTCCCGCTACAAGACCCATAGGTGGCTGAACAGAACGTAATGCTTTTGGTCTGGAAGGGAAGGCACAAGTAATATTTTGAGAAGCACTGAGCTCAAAACCCTGTGGACCTATATGACCCACCACCACGTTTCCTTAAGAGACCCAAACACAATATATGTTCACATGCTATAAACTTTCAATCCAATCGCCAGGAATTTGCATGCAATGTTGATTTAACAATTCTCTATTAAAGGGAAACAATCAAAATAAATAAATTCCTCTGTCAAAAAAATATGAATAGAAATATATATAATGTTATTTTGTGACAATTAGAGCAGATATTGTTTTGACACTTTCCAACATAGTTAATTTAGCTTTGCTAACTAAAATATAGGATTTCTAATATATTCCCCAACCTTTTGTAAGGATTTAGTAAGCTTTGGATTATTTGAATTAAAATAAAGTCGAATTGTGTTGATGACGTCACAGCGACGTGATGATCGCATGATCTATGTGCAAAGAGAAAGATGGGTCTATGAGACCTGTTTACTTATTAATAAATAAAGTAGTACAGATTTGTAACTAACTAGATTTACTTAGGTCTTCGAACTATTTCAAAGGGACATAATTTACTTTTCAAAACATTTTTTCATTTTCCAGGCTTTTCAATCCGCAGCGAGAAAGCCTTTGAAACCTGATCAACTCGCGTGTAGTAACCCATGTATCTTTGAAGGTTTCCAAGAAATGGAAGCAAAACTGAAAAGAAATAATTGAAAATAAGTTTTAGAGTCTGTCAAATGTTTTGGGATAGTGCACTAGTAAATAATTCATGTTGTCACGTCTTGGAGAATTAAGTATTGGTTAACTGAATCTAAGCGTACACAGCTTGTCAGATGTAGAGATAGTCCTAGACTGGAATGTGTAGGACTCTATATGATAAACATTCTAAAGTCTCTTCTGAATAAAGAATGATATGATATCTACCCAACAATGTGCCAGTTAAGGTGTCTGATTTCTTTACGGATACACCATAGAAAGCAAATGAATTTTCAAGAAAAAGCATTTACATAGTCTGCATTTTTCGAAACATTCTTTCGCCATGTTTTGTTGAGCTACACGGGTTCTCAAATATTTCCTTCCAATACCCTGATGTAAAATGATTAGGTTAAGTTAGGTTTAGGCAGCAAAAAAAGTGAAATACTAAGGAGAAGTATTAGGGTTCTCATCCTGGTAGAAGATAAAATAATGACTTGAAAATTAAGATTTCTTTAAAAAATCTGACATCTGTCGTGATATGCTATATCATTTTGGCCTTATGTCACCCCTAAGGATGGTTCAGTAATTTCGGTGTCATTTCGAAAGTCTCAGGTCTACCATTTTTATTCAAAATTGGAAGCCTGGATTACTTTTTCTGAGATAGCAAAGATTCCAAAAAGTAATTGACATTGTGAAAAGTAAGGTCGATTTGGTCCTATTGATGTACAGTCGAAAATCTAGTAAACATTTGGACATCCAAATGACAAGCTATCATATGAATTCGAAGGTATCAAATGGAAAAGTATTTTCACATATCCATATATGATAACCTCTTTAAACATTGGTCTAGGATAATATAGAAAAATCTTTATTATTATTAAAAACTTCCTCCCATCGTTGCCAAGAGTCGTCTTTTAAACTGGTTTACATAAATGTTAAGATAGTCAGACTGTTCGAATTAAATATGAATTCGGTTATACAGAAGTCATTGTCAGAAAGCTTTGTGATCAACAGCTGCTATTGAGGAGATTTATAATTGTCCGATTCTATAAGACTTAAAAAAAGCGTTGGTAAATCGTTTGGCTTCCGAACAGAGGTCCGGGGTTTAAATCCTGGTGAAGAATGGGATTTTTTATTTCGGAATCTTCTGAGTCCACCCAACTCTAATGGGTACCTGATATTAGTTGTGGAAAAGTAAAGGCGCTTGTTTGTTGTGCTGGCCACATAACACCCTCGTTAACCCTATGTCACAGAAACAGATGACCTTTATATCTCACTGCCCAATAAACCACAAGGTCTGAATGGGAAACTTTTACTTTAAAAGAAAAATTGTAGACAGACAGATAAATAGATAGACAGAGAAATAGATAGATAGATAGATAGATAGATAGATAGATAGATAGATAGATTGATAGATAGATAGACAGACAGACAGACAGAGAGACAGATAGACAAACATTTACATATATTTTTGGAAATATATTTTACGTCCATACCAATGTTTTTGTTCAGAAATTTCCGAAATTGGTATTTAAAGTAACAGGTTAGACTAGCACGTACTAATCATGCCGACTATTTCACATCAAAACATTGGCTTTTGTTCAAATATGACTCCGTGATGAGTGGTTGATTTAAATATCCTAGCCATCAATACACTACAAGATATGGCGCTATAAATAGTAGACTATTTTTTGTATCTCGAGAACATCTGCAGTTAAAAATGAACCACGTGGCAACACGGAGCGATCAACCGTCCTGGCTCCTGGGATACTACAACTGTTGTCTGTTATCGGAAATTTTGTCAACAAGATTTATTCATAGAATACTTTGTGATCAAGGGTAAGGGGTAAGGTGAGAATTAGGAATCTCTACAGTAAAGGCTAAGAAGATGTCATAGAAAAATGTGAAATGTTTGCAATGTAATGAGCAGTGAACAACCACCCAGTGATTCATCTCAGCCTAGCCATCGTCTGGCGAGAAAAAAACGAAATCATTTCATGTATTATCTTTTTTTTTTTTTTACCAAAGATATGTACAATTAAACACCATTGTTTATTTGAGTTTAAATCATTAGCTCTTTATAACAACAACCAATCACGGAAACATAACTGCCCTACTTCTCTCTTCGCTCTCTCTCTCTCTATTTCTCTTTCTTTCTCTCTCCCTTTATTTCTATTTATCTCTCTCTTCCTTTCGTTTTCTCTCTCTCTCGTATTCTTTCTCTTTTTATCTTTCTCTCTCTCTTTCTTTCTCTCTTTCTCTAGTTTTCTTTCTCTTTTTCTCACTCTTTCTCTCTCTTTTTCTTTCATTCTCACTCTCTCTTTTTTCTCTTTCTTTCTTTCTCTCTCTCTCTCTCTCTTTTTCTTTCTGTTTACTGGTCACATCTGGTCACAGTTTATGGTTCATTCAAACACCTCCGCACTTTCAAACCGAAAGCAATGTTTCCAAATGTCTGCCACTTGGGGACGTGCCTTCATCTCCTACACAGCACATACACATTCTTCACACCATAGAGTCTAGATTTTAAGTATAGCTGAGAAAGAAAGAAATAATAATTATTTTTCAAAATTTCTCAAATATTACATTTTATTGTAATAGAACAAAAAATAAACCTTTTTTTGTTGGCAAAACTGGGAAATATGGACATTTTGTTATTTTAAAACTCCTTTTTTTATTAATTTAAATAATAACTGTTATGTATCTCCATGAAGCAATATTTTAGCTAATGAGTATTTTGACATCGAAACGGCAAGATGGTTCCTTAGGTCGTGTATATTCTAATTCATCATGTCAACTGTCTTTCTATTAAACATCCTAGTGTCATGAAAGTAAATTCAATGTTATTCTAAACTGTCATGCCGTGGCGTAGCTAATAATTTGCCATCATATGGGGGCCAGGGTGCGTTACCTCTTTTGAGTATTTGAAATTTTGAGTAGTGTGGGATAATTAAGCTAGTTAACGTTCTATTTTCAAACAGTCTAATGTCTATATTGGTATTCCTTGAATAAAAAAAAATGAATCTTTAAACAAAAGCTTATTTAAAAAATAATTTAAAAAAAAAAAAAAAGAATGAACGCAGTGTACTAGGAACATGCTTGGGGGGGGGGTGCTTACACTATCATACTTCACAAACACATCGCACTGACTGCTATTATGAGTCCAAGTAGAGACATAGTACAGTTATTTATTTTGCAAGAGAAACTTTTCAATCGATCTTGTAGCTGACCCCTAATAATTGTACAAATGTCGGCAGTATGTTCTATGTACAAAATGATTGATTGATTTTTGTTTTAGTTTATGTTGTTTCTTAATGTATATTTGGTCTGTATTAAAAGAAAACGATTTTTAAGCACCTTATTAAGAGATGAAACTAATTAACAACCCTGAGATAAGAAATGGCTAGGTACATATAACAAAAGACAAGAGAGAGAGAGAGAGAGAGTGTGGCTGAGAGAGAGAGAGATAGGGAAAGAGAGAGTGGCTGAGAGAGAGAGAGTGTGAGAGAGAGAGATAGGGAAAGAGAGAGTGGCTGAGAGAGAGAGAGAGATAGAGATAGGGAAAGAGAGAGTGGCTGAGGGAGAGAGTGGCTGAGAGAGAGAGAGATAGAGATAGGGAAAGAGAGAGTGGCTGAGAGAGAGAGTGGCTGAGAGAGATAGAGAGAGAGATAGAGATAGAGATAGGGAAAGAGAGTGGCTGAAAGAGTGTGAGAGAGAGAGAGAGTGAGAGAGAGAGATAGAGATAGGGAAAGAGAGAGTGGCTGAAAGAGTGTGAGAGAGAGAGAGTGAGAGAGTGAGAGAGAGAGATAGAGATAGGGAAAGAGAGAGTGGCTGAAAGAGAGAGAGAGAGAGAGAGAGGCTGAGAGAGTGAGAGAGAGAGAGAGACAGGGGGGGGGCAGCTCTATATAAAGAAAAGATAAAACCCGTCACGAGGTCTCAAGCCTGGTTACGTACCTACTAATACATCCTAATGTGACACCTCGCCAGTAAAATTAGACCAGAACAAGTAGAACCATGCTAACAACTGTTACTTTTGGTTCGTACTTGTTTTTTGTTGTTTTTTTTTGTTCTATTTTTCTCGTAAAAATGGCGGGAAACTTGGAAACATGAGAGGAGGAAATGGCCATTCTGCAAAAAGGTCAAGCTCAAGCACTCCACACCTTTTTAAAAAATAATTCTTAATAATTATTTTATCATATATTTAACTAGTTGTGTGGGTTTTCATTTTGTAGAAGCTAGCGTGACCCTCAGATTCCTTACTAAATTTTTGAATCAGGTCATCTGTCTAAGAAAAATTAAAAAACACAACAACTACAAATAAACAAAAAAACCGCTGTGCTATATTATGAGTGTTAATAGTGCCACCAATGGCAATAGCACTTCGATTCTGTTCTTTTGGTTTAGATAGATGGTGATTAGATATCATCATCAGCATCATCAAACTCCATTTGGGTAAGGGCTTGAAAGGCTCAAATCCTCTCTTGCAAAAGCACTGGACAGAAACCCTGCTGTCTTGCGTAGTGCATAAATGTCGCCATACAGGTCCAGAATTTTAGGTATCTGGAACCTGTCGAGACGGAGATCAGCAAGTCTGATTAGTCATGACATACATTTACAATTTTATGGTTCCAATAGATTAAAATAAAGAGAGACAGAGAAAGAGAGTGAAAAAAGAAGAAAGAAAAAGAGACAGAAAGAAAATTAAAAGAGAAAGAAAGTTGGGGGGAAAAATTAAATTGAAAACATTTTTGTATATTCACATAATTTTTTTTATTGAAATCAGAATTTTAAAAAAAATGAGTTTCATAATAATTGGTCAGAATAGTTACAAACACGTATCACAGTATCGCTTTGAGTCAATTAAACATTATAACAAATTATAGAGATCAAATATAAATAGTAGCATACATCTATCTTTCAGAACATTGCTCAAATGACATCTCGTCTATAAAAGTAATGGCAAAGTATCTCTCATTCGAATCTCTAGCCTGGAGCGATTTCGTTCGAGTTGTTTAGACGACTATTGCTGTCGAGACTGGAAGGGAGCACATACAAGTTGAATACATCTCAAGCTTTGACTTATTTGAAGTATCGGTAGCAAAAAAGTTGTAAAACTTTGATAACCCTTTTTTTTATTATTACAGAAAACTTTTTCCAATGTTTCAAACATCAAGTTGAATATATGAAGTATTACTGAAAAACAAATCTTTCTTATGGGAGAGTCTGTTTTATTAATATTCTAGCCAAACAAAAGTCTATAAAGTAGAGATTTATAATAATGGGGAATTACTTTTGCCATTAGCCAAAATCTAGACTGAATGAGTCAGCATGTATCGGTGTAGTCGATAAATATGGAAAATTGAACAATATGTACTGGTTAATTTTTTAGAATAAAAAAACTTAAATCAAGAATGAACATATATTTGTATTAGAAGTATAGGTGCAATAAGGAAATGAATAATTCAAATTTTACAATGAAGTAAATTCAGCTACGCATTAATTAGTACATATTACTAAAAATGTTTATACCTTGTCTCTTGACGTTAGAGCGTACAGCACACACTGGCTAGGATGTGACTTATTTCCCTTAAGAAAACCAAAATCTAATGGGGTTAGGGTTAATTAGTATTTTAGCATTGTACAAAAATAACAAATGATTAGGAATATTAATTGACATTTTCATAGATATATATTGTTAATTGCAATCTTAGGTATGAATGCTCAAGTCTTGTAGGTAACACAGTTACATAGGACGAGGGAAGATAATATATGTTCTTAAATCTACTGACTTATTTTTTTACATATTAAAGATACATTTTATATACTTTAATGACAATAATAACAAAATATAGTTAACAATCAAATTTATAAATAAAATATACATAAATATGGAATAAAAAAAAAAAAGAAAAGAACGGTAACAACATTTATACATAAAAAAAATAGTTATCTCCCTGCACTGATTGTACCTTATTTTTATATCACAGTGTCTAGTTGTTATAATCGGATACGGCTGTGTTAAAAGAAGTAGAGTATAGTCTGTGTCGATCTAGGCCTACATTCCAAGATCAAGGATTCTCAAATCAGAGAAATATTTCGGTGTTTTCAAATAGCTTTGGCTGAGCAATCAACCGGCTTCAGTTTGCCGGACGTCACTGGTATGAACGTCTCACCCAGTTTGAACACACGCGCGAATGTTGTTGACGCTTTCTCATAGTACCGACCTCTTTATAAAGACGGGTCAACTAGTGACCAAATACATGAACATATATATATATATATATATATAACTTACATAACCAATACAAATGTAACATTGCTTTTATAAAATATCATTAATTGTCTATGTACAAGTGCAGATGTACTGATGTATATATTCAAATTCAGAAAAAAAAATTGACTTTGTAAATGCAATCCTTTAAAATTCTATATAAAGTATTGGCCTCTAAAAAAAGTAGGAGGCATAAAATATTACAATAAAAAAGTATCCAAAAAAATTTAATAATGAGTATTTTTAAATATTGTAGGACATTTGTACAAAGAAATAATTTCAATATATATTGATTAAGAACTTAAAGATTATGATTTTTTGTTAATAAATAAATAATACTATTTGGCACAATATAAATAGGTCAATATGACCTACCAATAGGTAGTTGAAAACGACTTTAAAGAGCTTCTCGTAGATGGGCGAGGAAGGTGTTTGTATATAGATATGGTCAACTCGAAAGGGGGGGGGGGGGATTATGGGAATAAGGTATAGAGAACAGCTCTTCTTTGTCAAATCAACTGTCGAAAGGTTCTGTAGCATAACTTGCTAGTGTTTGAACATAAAATATGAGAGGTCCTGGTCATCAACGACAAGGAAGACGTCTGTATAACAGACGTATCCCTGACTTCTCCTGGAGCATCCCCTCTTCTTCTGTGGCTCTTCGTCCACTAGGCTTCGGTGATTCGCACGTGGGTGATGGGGGCGTTGGCGCAGTGGCAGCCCACGACGATGGACAGATCCAGTTTGTTATAGATGGCCACCCCATCACGACATCCGCCAATGCTGAACACGGTCATGTTCTGACGGATTTCTTCACAATTCATGGAGTTCGCGGCGATACACGTCTCACAGATGCACACAGCCTGCTGAATTTTTCTGAAATGGACAGAGAATAACAAAGGGACGTTACTGACTTTATTCTTTCCAATAAATGTATTTGGCACATGTATATAAAGAACGACAACTACATCTCTAGTGTGTCAATATTTTAATAATTTCATTTGGATTCGAGTAATTAATATCAGCGTTAACAACAAAAAAATTTAATAATTTTTTAAAAAATTGTTACAGAGATCAGGCAAAGCTACTTATGTATAAAAATGATTTATTTCTGTGTATAATATTATTTAACTTTAATAACAAATATATCTGTCTCACATTTATTAAAATGTATAAATCACTTTAAAATTACCAACAATAACGTAGATACCTTATTGAATAATAAAATATACTGGCTAGCATGAACAACCATAATGCTCTGTAAGGTTTGTTAAAACCTCTAGATTAGCAACCGTTAAGTGGAGAATTGATGCTTACCTTGGATACATGGTAGGTCCTAGATCTATCTCTTCGTACACCCAAGGGCATGTTGACCTGAGGTTCATCTCACTCCTCGGCCACCAAGACCCGTAGCCGGATGGGCAGTCGTCAACGCTGGGCTGGTTATCTGGCAATGGAGGATAGCTCTCTGATCGGTTGACCAATCCAACGAATTGGGTCAAGTTGAGGAACGGGTTCAATTCTCTGACCATCCTGGGTAGGTAGGAAGGCATCTGGCAGTTGATCTGAGATCGCCTTGATCTGAGAGTGGGGTCTCTCTTCTTCTTCTTCAAGCTCGACTTTGGCGACTTCTTCATTTTCAGAAGCTTGGGAGAAGGGGTGAGCTTCAGCTTCTCAACGAGGGTATTGCGGGCGCTGCGCTTAGTTGCGGTTGCAGACGCGACGGCGGACCTAACCCAGCGTGGAGTTGGCGTGGTTTCCCCCTCTTCATCCGATTCTGTGTTATATCCACCTCCGATAACGTGGCCAGTTGAAAGTTGAAACAAGATCATTCCAAACAAAGTTAACATTAAAATCTGCATGATCGAACTAGACATCTGAAATCTCTATTTAAAATAAAATATTGTTCCCAAAATTAAGTTCTATATATGATTAAAGACTTTAATTTTGTAACAGTTTAAATCTATAACAAACTTTGTTGTTTTTTTTCCTTTAGAGTAGCTGTCTATCGTAAGATTGTTGAGCTGAAATTAGAAAACGCCAGTTGTTTATATACATAATCTGCGTCCTGTACATCCCTGTGTCTCCTTTTTCTAGCTCTTCTGATTGGAGGATATTTTTACTTTTAGGAAAATCTCTCAGCCTGTAGTCTGGCGGTCACCACTTGGTCCAAAGGTCACGTGAGGAAGACGAGGATAAGGAGTGTGGGTGATGAAGGGGGGAGAGTGGAGGGGAGGGATGAATTCATTGCTGGGCTCGACGTCCGAAGGCGGAAGTAATAATTATATAAACATTTTTTTTTTTTTTATTTAGTATTTTTTCAATATCAAGAAAAAACACTGCACATCCTAGATCAAATGTGACGTAGACACAAGGGGTTTTGGAGGTTCCCACGGCCTCAAGTAGTGAAAATATCAATATAGTGGGAGTTTTATCAAATATTTTTTTTGTATATCAATTTCAGCTTTAAAACTAATTAAAAAGTAGGAGAAATATCCAAAAATAGAAATGTTGAGATTGTGTCTATTTCCTTAGAATACCCAACCATTAACTTTGTCCGTACACCCGATACATTAATAAATAATAGTAAAACCATTCCTGAAGTAGAAGGGGAAAAAATCCATAAGAAATAAAATGGACTTTTGAACCACTTTGAGGAACAATTGTAGCTCGTTTCTTTCTAAAAAAACCAATAAAAAACCAATGCAAATTTATGAAGTCTGTTTTTAGAATTGTTTTATTTTGTTATTTTTATTTTTTGTAATTAATGTATTATTCAGGTATGTACCCCATCTTATTTTCGGTACAAATTAGGAACAAAATCCCCAGAACAGTGCAAGACTTGTAGACTTTCAATAATATGACTCATTATATTTACAAAACCTCATGATTTCATAAAGTTGAAATTTGTTCAATTAAAATTTCATCAAGGCGTCTTCATAAATAAGAGTTGAAACTTATGGAACTTAGGGGAACTAAAAATTACATTTTTTAAAAAATCTACAAGAATCAGACATAATTCTATTGCATATGGCCGCCTCAATGCGAAATGCAAGACACATTATGAAAAATGTAACGTGAATGTATTGTTGGATGTATATCTTGATGACAAAGTATCAATTGATTTCAATTAGTACGTTTATTGTATAATTCCCCCTCTAGCTTTGGCGAGATATTAAAAAAGCACTTTACTATTTTGTTTACAAAGGTATGCAACATGTTTATACTTTTTTTTTTAAATTTTAAAACACTTCGTATATCATAATATTTAGTACTGTCTAGTTTAGATAGTTTATAAAACACTTAAGTTAATTTTGCAATGATTAGATTTGCTGTCAGCATTAGGGCGCTTATACAAACCTAAGTCTTTTCAATTTTAGGCTCAAGCTGCATTAACCGTAGAAATGGGACATTTACATAAAGATTGTTGGCTGTCAATTTAAAGTTTGTAAGTCCGAAATATGTTGAAGAAATTGTTTTAGATGTAAATCCACGACAACATATTGCTGAATGTCCATCGGAAATTCAAAGCTGGTTGATTTTTAGCTGGCCGAACAACGAACTTGTTAGCTATTGAACAGGATTAACTAATACACTAGTTGACTTGTAGACTTTCGAGACTAGTCGAGAAAGCAACTAAAAATAAGTTACCTACTAATTAAGTTGCAGGCGCGGTGGCTGAGTGTGGTTAAGTGGTAGTTTCTGAATCTGGGGTCCTGGGCTCAAATCTCTGTAAAGATAGAAATTTGAATTTCTGGATAACTGTCATTAATTGGGGAAAATGTAAAGGCGGTTGGTCGTTGTGCTGGCCACATGAAACGCTGCTTCTTAATCGTCGGCCAAAGAAACAGATGACCTTAACATCATATGCCCTATAGATCACAAGGTCTTAATTGGGAAGTTCACTTTTACTAATTAAGTTAATTAATTTTAGTTAAGTATTTATCTAGTTCCATGGTTTTAAACTTAACACTGAACTGACATTCGCTTTAGTTTCCTGTCTAACGCATTATTTTTTTTTTTTTATTATAGACCAAGTCGTTGTCTTGTTCCCACATTGCCCTTAAAATCTTTCTACCTTCTTTTGTTTGGTTTTTTCGATTATCCTTTCGGAGGGCTCAGATAGCTAAGTCCTTTATCTTAGATGTACTGTCATTTGTTTCTAAAGGATTTAAAAGGATGTTTTGGGGCAAGTATCTTGTTCTGGTCTCTCGATATGTAGCTTTGAGGGACATGGTGGGCATTCTTTACAAGGGTATGACGATCTTTCGTCTTTAGATTTATGTATATGTTTGAGAAAAGCAACAGCCTAACTGGCCACACAGTTAAAAGCTCTGGTTACCTCGTTTTAATTGTTCACATTAACATTAAATTCGACTTAAGTGTTTAACATGGCTCAGCGGGAATACCCGCACTCGACACAACTGTTTCTTTGTATTCAATAAAAAGTTGAATAAACAAATAGACGAATTTTATAATTATGAATGTCTATTCGACTTTATAAGTATTAGAGCCCCTAGAAATTGTCCATATGTCTATGACTGTCATCTTGTCGTCAAAATATGATTAAGCTATCCAACGTTGTTGAGCTCATATGGGTTTTAGTGGCAATGTCGAAAATTGACGAACTATATTTTAGTGGCAATATGTCAAAAATTAAGGACTAGAATTTAATGGTAATATGTCGTGAATTAGTGGACTAGATTTAAGCATGTCTGGTCTGGCGATAATTTGTTTTAAATAAAAACCCCGGGACAACCAGTTTTCCCCATGGAGTTCTGTTAGTGTTAGAGTCACAACAGATGAAAAGATAGAAAAAAAATCTTAATAATTTTTATTTTATTTTATTAGTTTGTGAGAACATAGATTGATCCACGAGCCTGTCTAATTAACAGTTATAATTCATTACCAAAGAGAACCTATGGCCAACATCAGCACTCTATAGCTGATTTAACTTGGATGTAAAGTTCATCTGTTTCTGTGGCCCACGGTTAACAAAGGTGTCATGTGGCCAGCACATCAACCAACCGCCTTTACTTTCCCCCAACTAATAGACTCAGAAGCGCCTAAGGATCCCGAAATTAAAGTTCCAAGTGTTCACCAAGATTCGAACCCGGTTTAGAAGCCAGGCGCTTTACTGTTCACCCATCACGCCTACGAATAATCTCTAGACACGATATCTTATCTTATATAATACAGACGTTAATTCAAAAAAAAAAGGATGATTACGTCCTACGCGTTATGCATTCAGTCATGCATGTTAACCAATAACTTAAATTCTGCCAAGTCACTGGTTTTCCTGGCTAGCTCAGGCAATCCATTACATGCTCTAATAGCACTAGGGAAGAAGGAGTATTTGTACAAATTTGTCCTAGCATATGGAACAAGGAATGTGCCTTTATCTTTGTGTCTTTCTGAGTATTTTATTAAATTTTGTTTATTATATTTGTAGTAGCCTTTTCTTACTTTTAATTAGAAATAGAGACAAGAGATAAACAAATTAACTCAAATCTAGCATACAACATTTAATGACTGAATTCATCAGATAGTAATTGTCATTTGTATAAGAGAAAGGGAAATTAACATTAGCTGCTAGCATACTAAGAAATTAGTAATTGAAAATTTTTTTTTGTGCTTATGATTCCTATTTGACATTGTGACAAATTGGCTCCCAAGGTATTTATTTTATAGATCCAAATAAATAAAATGATGAGTTAATATAAGTGGTTTTACATTTTTTTCATAAATGAATTCATCAGATAAGATACTTCTTCAATCCAACATAATCCGGTACATAAAACACTGAACCATAATCTTCAAATAAAATTGTGAAATTTAATAACATACTCAGAAAGACACAAAGATAAAGGCACATTCCTTGTTCCATATGCTAGGACAAATTTGTACAAAAGCTCCATCTTCCCTATTAAAGCATGGAATGGGTAGCCTGAGCTAGCCAGGAAAACCAGTGACTTGGCGGAGTTTAGGTCATTGGTTAATATGCATGACTAAATGCATGACGCGTAGGACGTAATCATCTTCTTTTTTTGAGTAACGTCTGTATTATATAAGATAAGAAGAAGATAACATAGAAGTAATAAAAAAAAATACTTTAAACAAAAAACTCAATCGAATAGGCATAAATATACACTCATGCCCAAGTGCCTCTGCTCAAAGTAATTAGCAATCCCTTGATCAATGGCCCTTCTAATTATGTTTTACCGATTTTTTACATCGGCTCAGGGAAAATTTTGTATTTTAATATCAGTCTTGTATTTTTTTTCTAATTCAAAATGAGGCTACGTGCATGTGTACTTAGTATTTAGTGGATTCTCTCTTGCTCTGGACGAGGCTAACACCAGATCAGCTGGAAAGATGACACTACCATACTCGCCGGGCTCGTCTAGTGTTGAAACAATTAACCTAATTGTGACTCATCTACTACATCAGTAACACATTGTTATTAGGTGTTGTTGTATTTTTTCAATTCTAATTTGTTTTACCGTTTCTTTACTTTTCTTTTTAAAAAGCAAGAATTTTAAAGAACAGTTAGTATTTCTTTCGAATGATGCAAATGTTTTACGGAAATCGAATTTTTTGTCTGTTTTTGAAAGATGGGGAGGGGTTTGAATTTTAACAGTTCTTGATTTTCCAATGACCAGCTACGGAGGAGAGGCTGATCACGTGATATTCAGTCCAATACATTGGCTACAGAAGCAATGAAACGACCGATATATTGTATTTAAAACTGAACTTCCGTTTTACTTGCGATTTAGGAATAAATAAATAGATTGGTATAGAAGTTTAAAGTTATTTAAAAACAAAAGGTCACTGTTCTAAGTCATGGTTCTTATTAATAATAGTTGGAAAGCTGTTGTTGTTTTTTTTAATATAATTTATTTTTTATTTAATATTTTAAAAAATTATATAATTTGCATATTTGATTTGTACTCAGTTATTGTTGTTTTTTTGTTGTTTTTTTGTATTGTTTCCAAGTTATTGGAGAGTGTGAAGAAACTATAAAATTAAAATCGAAGCTAAATATCTTCCTGATTAACCCGATGATACGTTTGTATGACAGAAGGCGTGGGTGTCAAATATGCGTGGCAATCACGTCAACTCACTGGAGATAAATAAATAAAATAAACTCCTGTTAAACAATAGGGCAAATGCATTTTTGACGTCATTTCCTTCTTACAGCGCCACGCGCATTTAGCGAGGAATCTGCGCGACGTCTGCACTGAGAGTGTTTACACTGTTGATAAGGTGAAATTCACAGTTTTTATAAGGAGTGTGGGCGCATGGAGCGTTTTATGCTGTCGATAATTTTGCGAGCGTCCCATTTCATAAATGCTAACTGCACTCCTCATCAAGGCCGCCGTTCACTAGTGCAATGTGTATATAGCACGCAGGCGGCCATATTTCGGGGGCGGTCATAGCGTTATTCCAATGTTACCTTCAAAAAAATAATAATTTTAAAAAAATATGACGGTGGCGAATGATCTCGGTACTAAACAAAAAGAATTTTTTCAATGTATTTGTCCTTATGTTAAATGACCTAACACATTAAATCAAATCATCATTGTCAATAAATTGTTACAACAGCCTATATTACATTTTATCAGCAATGAAAAAACTGAAAATTATGTTATAGATGTATGATCTGATAAAAAAGATTTCGCTAATAATATCCAATGGACAAATGAACTTGAGTTATACGAGCTGAAAGAGAATTGACTTGAGCGGAAAGATCTAGAAGAACAAGATAACGTTTCATTTCAAGCATTATGATGAAAGAAAATCATGTCCGAGATACCAGCTCTTAGTCATATTGGCTCTCACAGAGCACATCGCTTACAATGGACTTTGGGCAGTCGGTCAAGGAGTTTTCTGGCAAGAACAATATAAGTTTGAAACAATTTTAGAACACAAATATGGGTCGGAATTTGTTACTTTAGCTTGATGTCGGCCACAACCCTCTCGGTGGCCCGGCTCGTGACCTCCGTCGAAGGCGCCGCCCGGCTCCGCATATTATAAGACTTTCGAAAATTGACCCAGCCTTTTTCTAACTGCTAGTGCATGGAACACATAAAATAAAGAATAAAGGATGTCCAAAATTATAATTATATATTATAAGTTAAAGAATATAAATACATGGCTACATTGGTTTTGGCAAGATATCTAATCGCAGCAAGGATTTCGTAGCCCTTAAATTACTGCACTCCTTCTTGATCTTCTGATATAAAGACATTTTTTATTTATATACATATATATACCTCCACCTGTCTCGGAAGACAATGGAGGTTAGTCTTTTGCGGCCCTGGGGTCTGACTCCTTCCGCAAGTTCGGAATCTAGTATGTCTTGCATCTGGCATACTGTTGACACGACAGAGCGAGCGTAGTCTTCTCTGTGTCCGAAGAGCATTGATGCTGTGCGTATTGACCAGTTTCAAAGCGTGCCTATTGGAGATATAATCCCTCCAGGAGATGCACATTATGGGTCGTAGGCAAAGTAACTGAGAATTATTTAATCTATGCTTTTGACATGTGTATGTTGACCAGCTCTCACTACCATAAAGAAGAATGAATTATTGACTAGGATTTTGGTTTGCTTGGATTTCGGTCTTGGAGATGCTTATTGTAAGGCTCTAAACTCTTGACATGCAATTGACAAGCAACTCTAGCCTTTGTAAACATTCTTGTGTATGGGATATGAGAGCCGAGTTGGGGCACCACACCTCTAGATAATTTAATTCGAAAAATTCGAGGTGGGCTACTTTACACTCTGCTGTCGTAGCTGTTTACTATCAAGATCTTATCCCAGATATCTGTAGTTTAATCAGCATCCATAAGTGTGGGGCGTGATGACATAGATTATCGTTCGTCTATAATTTCAATTTCACACCATCAGTGCAATTTTTTTTTACTTGGGACTTTCTCCATTACGAATGTCTGCCAGGGTATCTTGCAAACATTGGTTTGTTTAATTGGTTTACTATTTTCACAAGGTTTCTACTTCAATGTATGTTTGTTGTTTTTTTGGGCAAGTGAAGCCGAAATCATCTTCAATAAATCTGGTGAGGCAATATGTAATATATGCAATATGCAATATGTGGGACAAAAAGAAGACAGTCCAAATGCACATATCAAACTAGCACGCAGTCACATAAATTTAAATTCATATTCTTTTCATTTTATAATATTTAATACGGGTTAAGAATAAGTAGGACACTAAGCCAGATATATTAATCTAAAGAGGCATTTTTTTTTAAGTTAAAGAACCAGTGACCTGATTTTTTAATGTCACATTTCACGAGTTACAAGTTTAAAACACACAAAAAATGTTTGCCTCAGCCGTCTTTAAGGACACATTGTTGCAGCGAGTCTTTATGTATTAATTGTATGCCTATGAATTAAATGACGTCACCTCTGACATTGACATTTAACGAGCAGCCGTGGTACTGACCTGGAGCAGATAATGCGGGTCGGGGATGGTTTGGAGGCTATCAGAATTTCCAGCACTCCTTCACCTGACAAAGATATTCTGGTTGAGATCCGTTTGACCTTGTTGAAAGCTTATAACAAACCCTCCATTACCTGTGACACAGTCTATTTCACACGTCTACGAGCACATTGTGCACCTAAATTGACATCACTGGTGTGGGGGAAGACAAAGTAATACTAATATATTGTTAAGCCAAAGACTATTTTTTTTTTTTTTAGTAAGAACCCATAGTTGTCACTTAAGTGTCCGCCCACGGCTTGGTAAGCAATGCCACTATAATGACAGAACTCAATATTTTCAGCACAAAGATAAGAAGCTAAAGACTACAAAGTATTGCTAACCACAATCAAATCTCCTTTCAAACAAAATGTGAATTTCAAACATAATAATTCATCGGGTACTTCTTGAGGTCTGAATACAGTCAGCCTGGACATGACCTTGACATGTAGGCAGAACTGAAGGCAATATGTATGTTTTGTTTTTACCTCATCATGGAAACCTCTTAGAAATGGCCATAAGTGGAACTATTGAAACAGGGACCTAGAACGATGAACATCAATGGGCCTCGTTTGAAAACATTACAGAACGAAAGTCTCGCTTACTTTTGTCCCAATGACAATATTATCACTCAAACTTTGCTGGCGTTTTCAAGATGAGTGGTGTTCTTATCTTATCTTATATAATACAGACGAAACTTCAAAAAAGAAGATGATTACGTCCTACGCGTCATGCATTTAGTCATGCATATTAACCAATGACCTAGATTCTGCCAAGTCAATGGTTTTCCTAGCTAACTCAAGCAACACATTCCTTGCTCTAATACAGTGTTTCTCAAACTGTGGGCACACACCGAAGATTTGCAGATGTGCCGCGAGTTTTCAGAACGCCATACATGCAGCGTTACACAGGTCTGCCTAATATAAAATGTTTACTTCACGTTGCGACGACATCCCCACGTGTAACGACCAGTAATAGTAGTCCGCACTCTCCCGTATTCTCTGCCCTGCTTAATCGGATCTCTCCATTTTGACGGATAGGGGTGTTAGCCATTCAGGTTAGGAAATTTTCCCCTATACTTATATTATTACAATGACTCAAATATAGGCCGCCTAAGCAGACGCACAGCAATTTTTGAATTGGTAACGATAATAAATAATAATAAGTGTTTCATGTAAATTGTTTAGGTGTATGCTAATAAGAGCAAGTTATCACTAGGCGTTATTCATTGTTATCCATGGAGAAAGACGTTAGCAAGGATGAAACTGGGAAAGCGTTAAATGAAAAGCAAGAAACCAAACGAAGGTACAAAGAAGATTACATCGGATATGGTTTCATATCTTCTGGACCTGAAGATGCTCTATTGTTTTTCTGTATGATCTGCAATGCAACTCTGTCGAATGAGGCGCTTGTTACAAGCAAATTTAAGAGACACTTGGAAACAAAACACCCAGCTGTAAAAGCGCAACCGAAGGAATACTTTGAAAAAATCAGGGCTCAACAAAATAAACAAGCTAAGAAACTTACGAACTACCTAAAGCTGCCATAAAAGGGATTGATTGCAAGTTATAAGGTTGCTCAGTTATTAGCAAAGCGCAAGAACGCGCACACCGAGGCTGAATCACTCATTGCATCAGCTTTAGCAATAGTTGTTGAAACTATTCTAGGACCCGATGCCGCCGAAAAAGTTAAGAAAGTTCCTTTGTCAAATGATACCATCTCGCGCAGACTTGTTGTCAGATCTACAAGATCAAATCTGCGAACACTTCGACGTGAATGACGATGAAGTGTCTCTGCTGTGGTCTCTTCAAGTTGATAATTCCACTGACGTTAGCGGCAAAGCCCAGCTGCTAGCTTTTATTCGGCTCCTAAAGAATGAAAAATGTGTCAACGAATTATTTTTTGTGCAAAGACTTACCAACTACGACCAAAGGTGAGGATATTTTCAATGCGGTGAATGAAAACATTTTGCTCTTCAAACTACAGTGGAAAAACTGTGTCAGCGTTTGCACCGAAGGCTGTCATTCCATGCAGGGAAATAGAAAAAGATTCGTCACTCTTGTGCGTCTAGAAAATTCAAATGTATTAGTTGTTCACTGAATGATCCACAGAAAAGCTCTTGCCTTCAAGTCTTTGCCGAAAGATTTGATGTCTGTTCTGGATCAAGTGATTGAAGTTGTAAACTTCATCAAATCTCGACCGCTTGCATCCCGACTTTTCTCTCGGCTCTGTGAAGCAATGGATTCAGACTACAAATTCCTCCAGTATCACACCAACGTTAGTTGGCTCTCCAGGGGGAAAAATGTCAAACTCAAGGCTGAGCTAATTTCATTCTTGCAGGGTGAAAAAAAAATACTTTGGATTTTCTATTCATGACAAGATCTTGTCTTGTGGGTTAAGGTGACATTTCTCTCTGATTTATTTGACAAATTAAATTCATTGAATTTAATTCTTCAAGGACCATCGGAAACCATCATCACTGCATCCTCAAAACTGAAGTCACTTGGTGAAAAATTGTCTTTATGACAAAGTAATATCTCGAAAGGAGTCTTCGACTGTTTTCCTAATTACAATGAATGTGCTTAAAATAAAGAAATCACCCCCGAAATTCTGTACACTTTGACACACCTGCAGTTGGCATTGCAGCATTACTTCCCAGCAGTTAAAAGTCTTGAATATGGATGGGTCAGATATCCATTTGGAAACAATGAAGCTACAAATCTTACAACTGAAGAAAAAGAGCAGCTCATTAATTTAAAAAAAATGATGCAGTTCTTATGTTAAATTTTAAAGTTTAGCAATGTTTATGTTTTGGATTTCAATCAACAAGTTATATCCTGCAATCAGTTTATATCTTCATGGTTTTATGAATTTGTACTAACTGAAATCAAGTCTAAGAAAAGAGAGAGACTTCTTACAATAGACGATGAAATGTGAGTTTGTCTATCGACTTTGGAGTCTCGATTAGATCGCATTTCCTCTCAAAAAACAGGCACACCTTTCACATTGAATGTAATACTTAAAAATAAGTCAAATAATTTTTCATTTGATTATAAAACACCTGTTGTTCATCCAAGTGTGCTACGAAATTTTAGTAGTTTTTTTTACTGTGCCGGCAGACAAAAACGTTTGAGAAACGTTTACTATTACATATTTTTAGTAACCGATGTCAATAGTGCGCCTCCAACAGAGAAGGTCACCCTGACCTAAAACCTGACCGTCACATCCCCACTTCATAAGGCCCAGACACAGAGCTCTCCACCGACCTTTCCCCTTAGCTCACAGTTGATTGCTTTATTTTGTTTCACCTACCAGCTTTTTTTAAGAATACGTCTTTTATGTGTGTGTGTGTGTGTGTTGGTGTGTGAGAGTGTATGTGTATGGGTGTGTGTGTGTGTGATATCCTCTCAGACCTACAGAAACGCTTAGACACATGGACTATCATAGTATTAACTCGTGGCAACTTTTTGGTTTTATAAGAATTTCTGACGTCACGGATTATCTGCAAATCGCCTTCCAAGAAAGACTCCAGCTTATGTCCGTGACTACGTGTCACTGAAGATATGACAAGAGAAATAAAAGATTAAACTCATGCCATGTAGACATTGTCTATTTCAACGTCTAGTTGTCACTCCTAAACTAAGAGACATATTAAGTAGAGGAAACAAAAAAACACGCACACCGAATCTTTTTTTTTCTCTAGAAATTAGACAGTTTATGGATATCTTTGAGAAAAAAAAAAAACAAATACAACCTAATTTGTGACACGATGAAAACTTTTGGCTTGACCGTTATAATTTTATCAAAATATAATCATCTTAAAATTGAATTTGGCTCACAGAAAATACAAGACTCAAATTTTTCTTTGTATTGAATTTGGAAATGAATTAATCATTTTGACTTATAAAGAAATATTTAGCTGAACTGTTAAAAGAAGAACTTAAATGTGCAAAGCTCACAGGAAAGACTCCTTGCACTAATGAAGCATTAAAATATAGAATGATAAAAGGTTGAAATTAATTTGTCAAGAAATATTTACTTTACCTATTTTGCTCTAATTAATTATAAACTGAACTTGAAAAAAAAAACTACATTGTTTTTTTTAAATAACAAGTTTTATTGACAATATATACAGCTTTGAATTTAAATGTAGATCTATGAAGAACCAAAAGAGTAATAATTTGAATAATTTGAACAAGACATAAAACACTTGAAAACTGCTATAAACACACTTTCGTTTCTCATTATCCAACTTCAGCTCTTGACTTCAATTGCCTTTCATCAACCTTTCAACCCTATTCATGACCAAATAGTCTTACTGGTGGGTACTTCAGAATCTATTCAACCTATATTAAAACACCCACAAACACTCCATAAAACATGGCATGGATAATGTTCTGTCTTTATATTCACACACATACAAACACTTCATAAAACATGGCATGGATATTGTTTTGTCTTTAAATTTAAGATTCAAGTTCATTTCAACACCGGAGTTTTGCCTCTTGCTTCCAGTCAGAACTTTATAGAAGGCGAAGGTTGGAACATGGACTAAGATCTCAAAAACGGCTCTAAAGATTTGTCTAGAAATTTAACAGTTAATGTATATCACTTAGAAAAGAATGATTAGCTCGACCGTTACTTGACTGTTACTTGACCGTTATAATTTTCCAAAGTAAAAAAAAAAAAGAAAGAAATTTAACTTTGGCTATGTATGTGACTATTTGGGGGAGTGCACAAACCTTTTACTAGACATAAAGATAGACAGAATGAGTATATAAAAGTTTTGTAAGAAAGTCAAATGCTACCACTAAAGACATAGAAGAGAAACTGAAATCATTAATTTTAATTAACTAGACAGATGTTACCCGCGACCCGCGGGTCTTTATTTGCGCATTACTATAGTCACAATTAAACGAAATAATAATGTAATAAGTAAAGCGAATGTGTCAATGTAAAAATAGTGTGAATGAAGCTCTCAAATAAAAAAACTAATAGGCTTAAATCCATTTTTTTAAAATTAAAACATTCGCTTGTAGGCCTATATATATTTGATTAAAATTTGAGATGAACAGACTTAATTTTGTAGGTTCATGTGTTAAAGTATAAAGTAGATCTTAAGGTAGACATAGATCTAAATCTACACTAAACTAGAGTTAAAAATTGGCTTTTATAGAGTTCATTCTGTGTTGCGCATGCGTGACCTTTTTTCATGAATGAATATTAGCCTATCTCAACACGGCTACGCAACTTTAGAGAACAGCGAACGAATGTATTAAAAATTCTTTAGAAAAACAAATTTGAATGTTAAATTGATTAAAATATCAAATGGATGGACAATAATTAGTATGTTTATGTGTTAAAGCACAAAACTATCTTTGCTAAAAGATGTTTTATCACCTTAGAGTTCAATAAGAGTTTTAGACCTAGACATAGGAATAGACTCAGTAGAGAGATGTGTTAATGTGTAACCAATTGGTAATGTCTAATGAAAGAATGTTCGCCAGGAAATCTGTAGTCACAGATATCAGGAACTAATTTATGTAAAAAATGCTTTTGAAACACAAAATTGAAGGTTAATTTTATTACATAAAAATACATTGTATTTTCATGTGTCAAAGTAAAAAACTATGTGCGCAAAGTGTATTTCTTAAAATTATATCTAGGTCTAAATCCTTTCGATCTTTTCTCATGCCAACATTGTTAACCATGGCCTAGATCCATTAAAATACTATAGCTGTAATAGAGTCAGACAACTTTTTTTTTTTTTTTTTTTGAGGGTCTTAAGTTTGTTTTAGGGCTACAATACCTACACTACGGTCTAAGTTAGTACCCAAGGAACATTCCTGCCTAGTTTTATCATGATTGGTCAAGCGGTTTTGATGTCTATAAGTAACATACATACATACATACATACAAACACCTCACATTCTACTTTATAATATAGATTATACATTTTAATTGGTATCGGGAATTCCTTGACACTGCTGAGTCATGACACAAGAATGTAGGCTGTTTGTGACACGTGTTCACAAAACACATTGCCATGTAGTGCTTTTTTCCGACATGAATATTTAGCTTCCGGTAATTCCCGGAACAGGTATGTGGAAGATTGCTATCTTGAAGTAGATTGAGAAGATACTAGAGTGTACATAATAGACAAATCACCTTGACACTACACCTGGTCAACTGGTTATCAATGTCAAGGTACGAAATTTTTCCTTGAGTTGTTTTTCTTCCACTGTTTGGTATTTTGATTTAATTCAACTTGTATGACTATGCAGTTAATCAAACTATCCTTAAGATGAGATGTCCTGATAACTTAGGTTTGTACAGCTGAATCATACTTAACCTTCACCTAGCCTTTTGCCTGTTGAACCGTTAGGGCGCCACACATGATGTGTCGACCGTCTTTCGCAATTCCTCTAATTTGTCTAGAATAGAATTTTTTTTCAAAGATAGACCCGTCTAATCATAATTGTTGTTTTTCAATTGCTTTCTCTGTCTGCCTCTTCTTCTTTTTCCTGGTACTGTTCGCTTAATTAACGAAGGTCTTTGCGAGCCCCGAGCACCTTGTGATATGGACATAAAGTTTTAGTTTGCGTTTTTCGAGAGTGGTCAGCAGGTCATCTTGTGGCCGTTTTTGCCGTTTTTAACTTGTAAATCTGAACGAAAGATAACAAAGAGAGCTCTATTTGACCTTACGATCTATAAAGGAGTATGATGTAATTTCATCTGTTTCTAGCGAAGGTGTAATGTAATCAGAACAACGACCAACAACCCATGCATTTCAAACAAATGTCATGGACCCATTTGAGCTGGGTGGACTCTGGAGAGTCCTAAAAATTTAAATGTTCAAAACTTTAGTCTTCACCGGGATTCGAACTCGCCTCTTAACATCCTTTCCCTCCCCCTCCCCCGCGGTTTATGAAAAACATTGTATTTAAAGACCCAGTCAAGAAGCCGAATGATACCTGAGCATTATGAACTAAATAGTTGATTTTTTTTCCAAGCTTATATCAACACTGTCTTACTGGTCAAAAGTTCGTACACCTTATTTCTCCCACACCACCAGATCTCGGAGCAAGCTGAAATTGTCACAATCATTTCTTTTACATGACAAAACAAGAATTTAAAAAGAAAAAAAAAGAAATAGTAAATAAACTTGTTAATTTTGCGTTTGAACTGACTAATGTGGTGTTATAAGTTCAATTAGTCCCCTTCATACTTGGCTTTAAAGTTTCAAACTAACATTACATTATTATACAACCTTCTAGTTTCATAAGCACTTCTCAGGAACAGTGGTTTCTGTGTCCACTTGAGAAGGGCTAAGGAGGCTGAGGAGGCCTCGAGTTCCAATCTAGGTCGTCAACTTTTTTTTTCTTTTTTCTTTTTTTATAAATGCATTTAAAAAGCGATCACGGTAATATTCACTAAAAAAAAACCTTTCTTTTTTTTCACCTCTCCTTTCCCAACTTGGTCCAAACAAGTGAAAGTATTATTGCGTATTGAGAAAGTTGTGACAGGTTAGCGAATGTGATGTGTGTTTGGCGCTTTTAATGTCCAGGGGATGATTTTTTTTAAAATTATCACACACCAACCCGCCAGCATATAAATCGGGAGCAGGCACGCAACGAAACAAGCAATGAAAGATACCAAGTTAAATATTGAAGAATACTTATTTACATAAATATTTACATAGAAGAATAAAAAGGGGGAGGGTTTGCTATGTCTAATCAATACTATATTTAATCATCACTCTTGCACTTAATAAGAGAGTATGTCACTTTGTCTTCTGAACTTAGATGGTTGTCCTGCTTGAGTCGCAGCTGGCTGTGTCCTGACTTGAGGTTATGCAGCTGGAGGTGGCGCTCTAGCGGGTAGAGTAACGCCGGTGATACAGTTCTTGTGGAGTCTCAATCCGAAGTTCTGATATCTGTAGTGGGCACAGGAGGGCGGGTGGCCGGCTACCGTTCGCACAAGGGTGCTGCAGGCAGAGCGGATCTGCCGTGGACAGCGTAGCTAACAGGATAAGTCCAGTGAGTTACGAAGTTCAGGTGGAGCTATGACGTCTCGCACAAACTCTGGGTCTATAGGGACGTCGTGCCTAATGGGTTGACAAGTGGACTGTCAAATAGGCAGGCAAATAGAGCCGATAGCACCAAGTAAATCGTTGAGTAGATCCAAGTAGGCAGTAGATGATACTCAATAGCAAGTAGGCAAGTGATCCAATAAACAGACAGGAGTGCAGTGCTGAATAGCACTAAGTACGAAGGCAATAGGCAATTGACTGGGCAGACAATGCCAAATAAATAGGCAGGTGAGTGATCCGATAAATAGGCAATAGGCAGTTGATCCGATAAATAGGCAGACACCTGAGGGAGGCTGCGGATAAATAAAGACAAGTTAGGAGGGGCATTCGTCAGATTGGAAAATTGCTTTTGAGCACAACGGGAAGATGATGACAAATGGGGTTTGGAAAATAGATGGCTGATAGTAGCAATATAAAATGTACATGAAAGGGGAAATAATAATCTCAAATAAACAATTCAAGTTGGAAGAGAAAAAGGGGAGGAGGGGGAGAAATGGGAGGTGGTCAGTGACCATGACGGTTTGTTTACATACGAGAACAATGGAGCGAGCTTGAATGGGGAGAGCGTCCGTTCAAGGGGAGCAACTCTCGTTAGAGTAGAATGAGTAAAGGGGAGATATTTCATATATCTCCTCTAAACGCAGTATTAGTAAGCTAGTAAAATTATCAAGGTGGTCAGCCGAGATAAAGGAAATAAAATAAGATGTACAAATATATACATGGTTGCATCAACGATCAATTGAGCAACGTAGCATTAATAGATTAATGCAATACATAAATATATACATATGACATGTTTATGTTTTCTACTTACGACAGTGAGAAATACACAATGCACTAATTAAATATAAATGAAATAAGCGAAATACACATGATAGTATCCAGTGAGAAATATATACAGAGTTATTAAGATGGAACTTGTGATTAAGTTCGCTTACCACCAGGTATTCCTCTAAGAGTAAGAATAAATGAAGTAGTCCAGACTCGATTGCTCAGCTAAAATGAGAAATGAGAGGGTCTGGTTTGATTTGATCTACCTTATAAAGGCCTGGGAGATGGGCGGAAACAGGAAATGTCCTAGGCTTAAGATTATCTATCACGTGGGTGAATTTGATTCGAGATGGGAGTCGCTCCTTGGAAAGGTCAATAGGCGTGTTGGTCCGAGCGATCTCCTAGATCAAAGGGAGACGTGGGGGAAATGGGGGGGGGGGGGAAGAGTGACTTGCATTCCACCCAAGGCGGTGTCAACTGCGACCGTCAAACATCCGGCCGGTAAGACCAAGAGATTGTGTGTTTATCTTTACCCCGGTCAAGGGGAGATAAGTGAATAAGACGCCAAGGTGGTGGACTCAGTCTAATGAGAAGGGGAAAAGGTGGGGCTGGTGATGAAATTGGGGATAGGAAAGGAAAATAATTAAAATAAAATAAAGCCCTGCTAGCTCACAAAGAACATGATCTTTAGAGCGCGATAAACGAATTTGCATACGCTGCAGCCTCTCGTTTTATCTATAAACCTCGGGAAAACTGAAGTCATGTTCCAGAAGTCACCCAATAAAACATACTCACCACCAAGGATCACCGTAAACGGACAGCCCCTTAACGTGGTAGACCACTTCACATATCTAGGTAGTATAGTGTCAAATGACGCCTCACTTTCAAGGGAAGTTTATAACCGTCTGGCCAGGGCCAGTAGCGCATTTGGACCCCTTCAGACGAGAGTTTGGCGGAACAAATCGCTCCGCCTGCCTACAAAAATCAATGTCTACCAGGCGGTGGTTCTCTCAACCCTTCTATATGGCTCTGAGACATGGACACTATACAGAAAACAACTAAGACTTATTGAGCGCTTTCACCAAAGATGCTTGCGCTTCATCATGGACATACAAGACCGCACTACAAACAGCGATGTTCTTGCGAACGCCGGTATGGACAGTATAGAGGGACTTTTTATGGTCCGACAGTTTCGCTGGACACGTATCCCGAATGGGAGACGAACGTATGCCAAAGGCAGTCTTTTTTTTTTTGAGCTAAAAAGGTAGTCGACGCAGGGCCTGTTTTAGGCCACTGCAACCTATGCGGCCGCAGTAGGCCGCACTTTCATAGGCCCGCGCGAATTCTAGGTGTAAATTATTAAATTAAACCATCTTAACTTATTATTAAAGGGTTCCTGGAATTCTCCTGAAATTGTACAATATACGAAAAATTCATGAAAATCTCCTGAAATTATTAAAATCTTCTGAAAACTGATGCAAATCTTCATACAAACAGACAAAATCGTCATTTCGAGGTGTCAGGCGCGATTTAAAAAAAACGGCATTTTTAGCTTTCATTTACTAAAAATGTAATAATAAGATGCATTTTAACGAAAACAAGAAGTTCAAATACTTAATTTACTTTAATAGTCACTGACATACAGATATAGATCTAAATCTATCTCGACCTCTTAAAAAAAAAAAAAAAAGCGATATTTGGCAAAATGGAATGTTTATCGGCTTTTGTTGGAAAACTACTATCTACTGTAAATGGCTCGTAAAGTTAATTTGACAGTAATTTTGTATTTAGTAAAGTATGAATACAATGCAGAGACGAATTTATTTTCTAATACTAAATCCTTACTTTCACTTACTATCCTTATCACAACCCAGAATACGCCCCGCGCAATCCGTTTCGCATAGGGCCCCGCAATCTGTAGGGCCGGCCCTGAGTCGACGTAACAGAGGCAACCCACGGAAACGTTTCTAAGACGTCAACTTTCCTTAGCTGACATAGAAGAGTTACATTCGGCCTCAGAACGAGACGGAGGTCACTCACGAGGACCGCGGGATACACATTTGAGACCAAAGGAAAATCCGCTGCCGAGGACAAACGCAGACTCCGAAAAGAAAATCTAAATCGACCACCTGCGGACAATGGTTATGCTTGCCCAGAATGTGGCAAAATATGTAGGTCACAGCTGGGGATGCGCAGCCACGGGAAATACTGAATTTCTAAATACACTTCGAACTCGAAGGCAAGCCTTATTATTATTATTTATTTATTGTACTTATTTTAAACTGAACAGATCATAACTTAAAATCATCATTTCGACTAGAAGAATTGGACTCTGCTAAAATACAACTTTTTTGTTGATCCAAAGATTAGTTAAGTTAAACTCTAAATCACAAAGAGTTCACACGTGACCAGAAAGTCCAGCAGCGGCAAGGGTGTAGGCGTGTCAAAATGGGTGACAACTTTGTCCTGATTATTTTTAGACTTTTTAAATCAAAGCATTGTTAACAACAAAAATAGAGTTGCCTCCCTTGTAATCCAAAGCTAGATCAGGAAGTGATGCAGTACTTAACACAAACAATGTTAAACGCCCAACGGCTACAACGCTTAGAGAAAAGAGCTTCACTAAGTGAATGCGAGTGTGGGGTAATGGTGTAGGAGGCTGCTATAAATAATTTTAAAAAAGATTATAATCTATTTTTTTTCTTGTTATGTTTGTACTGACCTTCAACTGACAGATTCGCTCTACTATATGTCGAGTTTACAGGTGAGGTAAAAATAACATCCTTACGACCTAGATGACAAATGTGTGTGAGTGTGTGTGTGCGTGCGTGTGTGTGTTCTTCCATTAGGCGTTTTGAAGTTCGTGATTCCGAAAACATCAAAGATGTTTAGTCACGTGCGTACTTGAAAAAAGTTTTATAAATAATTTCTTTTTATTTCCAAACTCTCATTTGGACTCGGTCACGAATGTTTTTAACCATTAAAGTTTCTTCTGTCAACTAATTGTACTTAATACACGGACTCTCAAAACGTTGTTCTAGGGGCTGAATGTACGGGACTACATTAATATGACAGCTTTGGACTAAAGGCTGAGTCTACGGGGCTACATTGATATAGCTTTGGACTGAGGCTTGAGTCTACGAGACTAAATTGATATGATAGCGTTGGATTGTGGGCTGAGTCTACGAGGCTAAAGTGATATGATAGCATTGGTCTGAGGGCTGAATCTACGGGACAACATTGATATGATAAAGTTGATCTGAAGTTCGACTCCAGGGGATCAACATTGATATGATAGCTACACATGGAATATGATTGTATTGATACCACGAGCCTAGATAAACAGAATTGCAATTATTTCATAAAATACTAGACATTTGGAAGAAGGTGACCATATGTAGCTATGCAGGTCTCCAGAAGGAAAAAGACTATTTGGTTGCCAGTGAACTAGTTTGAGCACCACTGAAGTATTGCAACTACTTTGATTTCTCGTTTAAAGCTGGAGGGGAGGTGGAGCGAGAAATGTGAACACATTACTTTGAAATGTGGCAGAGAAATTAATGTCGATTTGAAAAGCATCGCTCTGGGCTATAGTCGTGTTGGTCAGATGCATTTACAGAAATGTGTGTGTGTGTATGTGTGTGTTTTTAAGTGTAAGGAAAAGAAGGAGAGAGAAAGAAAAACTGAGAGAGAGAAAGAAAAACTGAGAGAGAGAAAGAAAGAGATTACACGTCGCTACATTTATGACGCACAGAAAAAAAAAACAAGCTTGTTACATAAATGTGTATGGATTATGATGTATATGATCATGAAGTGGAATTTATAATTAAAGAGAAAGTAACAGACCAAAGACTTTAACTATTTTTTTTTAAATCTTTTTTTCTTCATAATC